>BDMB01000014.1:2091469-2361884 GCA_016859785.1 Macrotyloma uniflorum
TTTTTAGGGTTTTTCCATATGTTATTATCAGATATTCTATTTCTCCTTCCCTTGTTTCTTCTCTTTATGTTCTTATGTTATCATAAACCACGAATAAATTATAAACATGTTGTACAATTAACATCAGCCAATTTCAAACCAATGTTTGTTAACCAAAAACCTGCTTAGTTGTTGGATCTCCTATATCAGACCGACCAATGCAGCAATGAATCTTGGTTCTAGTTGCTTTATGGTTGTCAAATTCAAAGTGATCGTTTTTTCCTCTTGCCACAACTAAGGTTTCACCCCCAGTTTTTTTTTTTTTTCAAAAAAAGAAAGATAACAGAAAGTATGCTTGACCTCAAACAGCATTGATATTCTAGTTTCTTCATGAAGATGAAATGTTAAAGCTTTGGTGATTCACGTCACGGACAACATTCAGAAGCTTGAATCGGGTGAACTACAGCTTCTAATATATACCAAATAGGATATATACCAATTTTGACAAGAGTAAAAACCACAACAAATAGGTAAATGATTTCTGAAGACGGAAAACAAATAAACAACTCAGTCCATCTTAGAAAATCTAGTGAGTGACTAAGAATGCGTTTCTGTCAAGAAGTCAAGGCAAGCCTACCAAACAACTTAGTTTCTCAAAAACAAATGCAACGGACAGATACCCTTTTGCTCTTATCTACTACAATGAAGAGTTAAGCTAATCAGTAACCATCCTATACACAGTTCAGCTGCAGCCATGTGCTATCAAGGGAGACAGTCAACTAAGTGCTCTAACATAGCCACACTGAGAACAATCAGTGGAAATTGAGTTCATCAAAAAGAATAAAATAACTTATGAATCACAGAACATCCAGTGGTTCATCGTGTAAAGCACTCAGCATACCTGATCTAACATTGTGAGCAGAGATGACTTATGAATCACAAAACCTATTCTGCAGTGCTCTTGTGTTTTCTCCTTGATTTTCCGTATAGTTTTGAATGTGGAGAAGGGGAGAATTCAAATGGAAGTGGTGGAAGATCCATCTCCCCCTTCAAAATCTTAACAATATCCCCAATATCCGGCCTCAACTCAGGAATTTTCTGTAAGCAAGTGAGTGCCAAATTGATACACAAGCTTGCTTGGTCCTTGTTGTAATCTTCTTTCAACCTCTCATCCACTAGTTCTAAAATGTTACCAGCTTGAGCCAAGTGTCTACACCAGCTAATTAGGTTAGCTTTCTCAAGCTTCATGGGTGATGCAAGAACATGTAGCGGTCTCCTACCTGACACAATTACAAGGATCAAAACTCCAAAACTATAAATATCAGCTTTCTCCATCAAGAATCCACACCCTCCATATTCTGGTGCCACATAACAGAGTGTCCCTCTCATGCTAGTTGTGCTGCTGAGCTCGCGGCTGAAAAGATCTCCACTCCACATGTCACTTCCAATGGAAAGAGTACTTTTCTTCTTCCAGCCTCTTCTGAAGCTAAACTCTCCATTTTGATCGCATTCATCCTCACCCTCCTCTCCATACTTCTTACGTCTGCAAAGATAAAACCTTCTACCCAAATCAAAATGGGGCACTTTCATGCCTTTCTTCCATTTAGTATGAAGATTTCTCAGTTTATTGGTCTTCTTGCTTAATTCAGCGAGATGCTCTTCTCTCCACCACTCTTGCATCTTCCTGTGTTTCTTTTTGTGATTTTTCTTTCCCCTTGACTCTTTTTTCTCGACCCCATTATCTGTAGTATTGTGTCCTATCTCAAACACCTGTGATTGGGGTGCAATTGCATCATGGTCTTTATCCTTTGGACTTGAATTTTCCAACTCTACTTTCTCGTGAGCATTGTTCTTACCATGATCCCAATCAGGGTTTGATGGACAAATCTGACTCCCTATCCACTCCATAACATAGTCTTTACTACATAACTCTCCACTTCCATCCTGTCTCCACCACCAGTCCTTTCCCCATTGTTTCCCATTTGCCTTCTCATCATCCACCAAAGAAGAAGCATTCACTGTTAACTCCTTACTATAATCAATGCTAGAAAGCTCATCATCATAAGGAAAAAACTTACCATTCCAATCATCCCTATCCAAAGCTGAAATTTCCTTACCCTTTGCATTTACACTCCTGATTTCACTTTCATTGGCAATATTGGCATTATAATTCAAAGAATTCAAGTTCAAAGCTTTAACATTAAAGCAAGTCCTACTATTTTTAGATGAAGAAGAGGCTTGCAAAGCTAGAGCAAAATCTACTTCACTAACACTCTCAACTGGAGTACCAATAGCAGGAGTTTCTGCAGTCAAATTAGTTAAATTACCTGAAAGCTCTTGGCTTTTCCATAGATCCTGGCTCCTCCCCAGGTCCTGGCTAAACAAGTCAACACCAAACTCACCCTCCACCTTAATCCTTGACAAGCCAAAGTCAGAGATCTTCCCACGCCACTCGGCATCAAGCAGAACATTGCTTGGCTTGATATCACCATGGATTACTGGAGGATCACATCCAAGGTGCAAGAACTCCAAAGCTCTAGCAACATCCAATATTATGCAAAACCTGCTCTCCCAACTCAAACTCAAACCCTCATCTCCAAAGAGGGACTCCTGCAAGCTTCTGTTGGGCATATACTCATACACCAGCACTCTTTTGTTCTTTTCCACACAGTAACCCAAAAGGGTCACCAAGAATGGTGACCTTAACCCTCCAAGAATCTGCAGCTCGTTTTGAAACTCTCTCTCTGACTGCAAAGACAATGCGTCCAGGCGCTTGATGGCAATCAACTTGCCGTCTTTAAGTACTCCTCTGAAAACAGTGCCAGAGCCGCCTTTGCCAATTACATTGGCCGTGTCAAAGCCATTGGTGGCTTGCTTTAAATCTTTGTATGAGAATCTTTGGAGCTTCAAGGGAGCACTTGCATCAAAGGGGATGGTCTTAGCTCTGTGAACAAGAGAAAGCCACAGATGGTAGAGGAAGTAGAGTATTGAGAAGAAAATCACAACACAAGCTGAAATGGTGAGTGCTAGGAAGAGGGCCTTGGTTTTGCTGGGACTTGTGGGAGGGAAGGGTCTTGAAGGCATGGCGTATTGTGTGGATGAATGAATGCTGATCACAGAAACCGGTGACGAAGGAAAGGTGAGCGAAGAATAATAGGGAGATGGGCATTCTGGTTTTTCATTTCTTTCTCTTTGTGTTAACAAAGGGTATCCAAAGTGGATTGCTTTACGATTAGATAATCATCAGAGGAGGAGCTGTCTTCTACTATTCTTAACTCTCTTTTGTTTATCTCATTTTCCTTGATTTATGGTATCGTTTCAATGCACTCATTTATTCAAATGATATAAGATTAGCGATTGGGAAATGAAGATTAGAAAAAGGGAAGGGAGGGAGGGAGGGAGGGAGGGAGGGAGGGACCCAAGGTGCTTTTGACTAAAGAGAAAGTTTTGCGGCAAAGTCTTGGGAGCACTTACGTGAAGACGAGGGAGAGATAAGGAAAGGGATGCAAATACTACTCAGAGTGTGATAATGTTGGGGGAAATGTACATTATTGTTATTGTTATTATTATGCATTACAGATGTTAATTGGTTTGAAAACATGAACATTATTTTATGAACAGTTATTTTGTCTCATACGCCATCACTAGGCCACGTGCACTGCTTAGAATCTAGAGATACTACTCTTTTTAATTCTTCTTCGGTAATTTTTTTAGCAGAAGACGTTCGAACTTCATACTTACACATCCTTGGATAACCATGATATCTTGTCTTCCATCATTCCTTACATTGCAGCTCCGGTCCCATGTCGCACTAAAATACGGCATCATATGTATACAACTTTCATTAAATAATCCTTTTTATTTGGGTCATGTTTGAAGATAGATATTTCTCTAGATAGACAACGTGATTTTCTATAATAAACTATTTTAAGTATAATTTTTATGTAAACAAAACTTAAAACTATATTTTCTGTCACACTCTTTTGTATAATTTTCTACTGTTGAGTGAAATAGACATGTATTATTGATTCAAAATAAAAGTTACCCTGAAAAATGTCATGTAAATGCAAGCAATCACGCTTTATCATGTTAAGGAAAAGAAAAATTCCTCTCTATATAAGTTGAATTCATTCTGCTCTCGAAGTTATTGGTGTCTGCATGCAGTACTGTCTATGGATTTTGAATTTCCCCGTGACGGTAATAGGACAACTGGAAAAGATAAAACTATGTGAGGGGTGAAACAAATGAAGGGGAACTTCATGTTAAGTATACAGTTTGGTAAAAAGTGATTCGACAGGATGAAACTGTTTCTTGAGTTTGCCATCTTAAGCACTTGTGTTATTATAGTAAAAGTAAATTTGGATGTGTTGAAACAATATACCGTCAAACAAGTAAAGGTAAAGTAAATTCTCTAGCTTTACTTTTTCTCAATTTATTTTTAACATAGTCATGAAACCTTTGGTAGAGTTGATCGTTGTCCCTATCAGACCAAGTTGTGGCAGAAAAGGGGTGAAATCAATCAGAAGAAGTTGGAATATCTCAGAATAAAGAAACTACTGTTCTTCCTTCTCTTTGCATGCTAGGAGACCTATAATTGACCTTTGCTTTCTACTTTCAACTTTTTGGATATCAATATGATTAAGATGAGAAACGGCTCACAACTCACGTTTTCTTACTGATCCAAAGCACTTAAGAATGTAACAAATTAAAGGTAAAAATATGTATGTTAGAGTGGTGTCCACATCATGGAGTCCCAAAGGGTCATCTGCAATTGCACTAAGCAATAAACATGGCATTGTCATATGTGTCTTTGTTACTTTAGTTCCCCACAGTCCCACTTCCAATCCCAGAAAGGGAAAGTGCACATAGACGTAATTAGCTGTCTTAAGAGAATAACAGGTGGAATGTTGCTATTGCTAATGCACTACACACAGACATAGTTAACTTTTTTTGTGTGCTTCAGCAGTTAGTGAGCAAAAGAACATGGGTGCTGGTACAACGCGTGGGACCTCTTTCAACTCCATTCCACCAAGACCATATTTGTTGTTTACTTCATTTTCTCTATTAATTATCTCACTCTTTTATTTGGCATACAATCATATGTCACCCTAATATTCCTGTCCAGTTCAAGCACATTAATTGTTGTTAAAGAGGACCAAACAGCACATAGTGCCGTTTTCTTTCTTTTTCCTTAACTTAAGTTGTTTTCTGTGGAGGATTTTATTTTTATTTTATTTTGTTCATTTTTTCAGTAGTTTGTACAGAAAAAAGCAAAAATAACTTTTTATAGTTTTATATTTTTGCTTTTTCTTTTATATATTTCAAAAAATAGGAAATTTATGCGTTTTAGATAAAACTATATATCCATGTAATCAAATGATTGTGTTACTTTAACATTAGCCTATCTAGTTGGTTGATGCTTTAGGTGCTGCTTTCATTATTAGTTAGTTTTCCCCTTTCGTATGCGCTGTACCTAAAAATGATTTAAATTTTTTGAAGTACTACCAATTTTCAACATGTCCATACTTATTTTATCCACCAGAAGAAAATGACGTGCAACCATAAGTTATTTTGAATGGAAAGACATATTTCATACTGAAAGTGAAACTTTAAGTGCGAATATTTTTTAGGGAATTTCCAACAGGAAAGTTAGAAATAAATTAAAATTTCTGAAGTGTATTGATCGGAATTTCTCGTCACTACATATACTTTCCAGTTAAGATACTTTATTTAAGCAATTAATGATGACAGAATAATTGTTTCGTAGAAGAGTTGATGGTGTAGACAAATATATTTTTAAAATATTATCTCAGAATAACCATAAAATGTAATCATTAATGAAGTTAAATACATTCGATCAAATGTTGCTAGACCATAGGCTTTCTTGATTGATTAGTATAGGTTATGTACATTTATTTAGTAAAACGACATTTTAAGTCTCACATATTTCTGTTCTACTAACTTGTTTGAGTTCATCCCTTTAAATAAATTGTTGGATGTCATGCCTGAAACCCATACAAAAACTGGAGGATTGGCCTTTTAAGAAGAAAGGCGTAATTAGTAACACTTAATGTGGCTTCTCATAATTCTTTCCCTAAGGATTTTTTCTCTTTTAAGATTACCCCTTTTTTATAAACTTTTTACACTAGATGAGTTATAAACGAAAAAAATAACAATAAAGACGAAAAGTTCACATCCCAAAAATTAGCCTTTTGAGAGGAGACTCTTGTGATTTATATATCTTCCATGTTTGCTAGGTGTGAAAAGAGGTTGACATGGGTTAAAGTTTGTACATTTATAAGGGGTCACAAATAAACAACAATAACAATTAAGTCTTATTACTGTATGCATTGGAACTAGTAAGCATAAATCAAAAATCAGATTCCCCAAAATAGTCCAGACATCATGTCAACTTGTTAAACCAGAAACTCAACTAAACCAACAAGATAATTATGTAAAAGAACAAATCCTGATCAAATATTAATCAGATAATGAAAAATATCAACAAAAATATCTGCTATCAGGCCCATAAATTGTAATTGAACATTAAATACAACTCTCATAACCAAGGAATAGATTTCTGACCTGAAGCTAACTAATCATCCCACATTTAAGAAACTGGGTATATGATACATTTAAACTCGTGTTTCAGCCTATGATTCAGAGCAGGAAGATAATCAGAAGGATGAGAAAATTTCGGAGGAAAGGACAAAATAATAATCCTATAATTATTGCTTCCATACAAATCTTTTACTACTTTGTGTTTTCCAAAACTTTGTTAATTGAGGTATTCTATCCTATAATCATGGATTTTATAAAAGACAAAACAAAACAAGAACCTGATTACAATATGGCACCAATTAGAAACTAATCATCATCATCATCCCTTTTCTTGGGCTTGCGATATTTTTCCTCCACAACTTTTGCCATGAACAAGGCAGTGTCAGCTAACTTAGTGATGTTAGGAACTTGATAATTCTGAGCCAAGTAAACCCCACACACTGTCCCTGCTATGAAAGAGAAGCAACCCCTGATTATACCCATAGTGGCTCAAGAGCTTGCTATGATTTTTTGCTATTGAGAAATCACTTCAACAAGAATCACTGTCAGAAACAAGCAAATCAGCCTTTAGTTAAAATCATATGAGAAGTAATTTTAGAATTTGTGTGGGTGGACAATGGTTGCTAAAAAGTTTCTCTGGCATATACTAAAGGACATAACCAACATCAGTAATGAAGTGTTTTCAAAATCAATGGTTTATGGAGACAAAAATGTCTTTAACTTCTAGTGTTAAAGGTTGCTTCTCTAGTATAAAACAAACTTATTACTGATTTCTTTTGAATTGACCTTTTATTTCAGATATTAATTCAAATATTAATCATTTGATATTTTTGCTCATGAACTAAAGTTGTGAATGGAACTATTAATCATATAAAAAATAAAATATACTGCATTTGAACAACAAAAAAGACTTTTAGATTGATAGAAACATATATGAAAATTATAGCAACCATAAGATAAAAATCATAAACAACTTATACAACTCAAAATTAGGTCTTCTAATCCATAATTCACAAAAACTGAAGTTGCTAATTGTGAATAGCTCACTTGCCTCCAGGTTGCTGGTTGATTGTAACAAAATATGCCATATAGCATACCAAATCGAAACTATTCTAAAATATAGCTCATACTATAGTATATTCAAAATACAGTATATCTAAAATGAGAAACATATAAAACAGAAGTGCAAATATAATGGCCACCTTTAAATCCATCTAGTCTCCCTCAATGAGTATGTTTTGGATTTAAAAAGTGATAATGACAAATATATCTATGCTCTGGAAGCATATAGGCAGATATACAACCTGACTAGCAACAGATTAACAGAAGCCAAAGTATAGTCCAGGAGAAAGCTCAGGTCAGAACAGATATCCAATCACATAGCAATACAGCCAAGGCAAATACAAAGTGAAACTCAGATAGGCAGAGAGGAGATAGCAAGGGGCTGTAGTTGAGGGTTTTGTCTTGAGTTCCTAGATGCTTCAGCAAATCATAAAGAAGTTTGATTGAGATTACATGCATTGTTTTATAGAGTAATGGATTATTTGAGCTTATACTCTAATCAATTTTAACCAAAGATTTTTATAACTTCTCTGAGAACTTGTTTACTCCCATTTTTTTTAACTTACGCCATTAGCCAATAAGTTCCATGAGAACAGAAGCACATGTACATGCGAGTGTGTAGCACGCATTTGCATGAAAATCTATGAATGTTTAACCTCAAGCATGAATAGAATGTCCAAACGATCACTTTGACTGCCCACAGTCAATACAGAAATGGTGTAGTTCAGATTAGTATTCTATTTGCAATAAAAAGTTGTTGAGTAATGTGTTGTCATAATGCTTAGTGGTTTCATCATGTGCTGCTACATATGTTCTCATAACTCATATTTAGTAGTATTATTTGACTCTTTGTATTTGTAACTGTTATGACATTCTAAGAATTACATTTAAGCCAATAAATGTCTATAAATGTATTGTAGAAAATAAGAAAAAAATAATCAAAGCAGATAGCAATTTAACCCTAAAATTATCTTCCTTTTGCTCTAAATTTTCTGCACAATTCGCAATAGCTATAGCTCATCATAAAACTTAGTTCCTTGAGTGTTACATACCAACATTGCTTTTGGAATACCACCAACAAAAGTAAATAAGAAAATGAAAAACGAGTTCCACAGACAATAGAATATTTTATTTCACTCTACGTTGCCCACAAATAAGAAGCAGTAAAGTATATGAAAATTGGAAAAAATACTAATTATTGTTTATATTACATAATCTGAGTCAAAATATTAATGAAATGCTGCAACCCATGGACATTGAAACAAACATGCATATGCATAAATAATCAACCATACCATGTCGCATAACATTGTTGATATGCAAACACCAACCCCAGCCCCAACGCACTCACAAGTCACTATGCCTGCTATTGCAACACTATCCTATTCTATTGAACTCAACACGCAGCTCTGCAACTTTTTTCCTAAAAGGTGATTATTTCATTAAAAAGGAATTAGAAAAAGGCTCTAAAGTGTTCAAGAACATTCTGAAGCTCAGTTATGTATTACATTGGAGCTAGGTGAATCTTGTATGATTGAGAACCAAATCAACCAATAAAACATCAGAAAATAAAAATGAGGCTTGAAACATGAAATTAATCTTATTATTAACTACTAATTATGAGTTAATAAAAGAAATTGTCATAAAATCAATGTATAACAGAAATAGAGTGAAATTTGAGGAAAAAGAATTTTGTGTTGTGCGATAGGTTTAACAGGAAGAGAAAGGGTAAAGGTGAAGGTGAAGGTGAAGGATGAAAGAGAATGTTACGAAACCTAAAGATGGGTAGCGAAGATATGCCGATCCGATGCCGGTGGACTCACAGATGTCTGCAATCTTCACTGTACCCGCCTCGGCTGATCCTTGAAGAATTGCTTCGAATCATCCAATAAAAATATATTTTAATATTTAAAGCATTTTAAATATTCAAATGATAGAAAATAATTTATTTTACTGTTTCATTTTACTTCCTTTAATTTTATTCACTTTCAAATTCAAATGTATAACGAAAATAATTAATAGTTTTTTTATCAAATTGAAAATAAATACTTTTAAATTAACTTGACACGTTTTGATACCACATTAAATATTCTTGGAACATTGTTGATATAAAATTATGCATAAATATTTATAGGAAAAAAAAGTATATAAACTTTCTCATAAATTAGATTTTTGAAAAGTGAAATGAAAGGGGGTGAATAAGGGAAAGGGGAGTCTCTTATCATCAATTTTTAATTTTTATTATTTTTAAATGTTTGATAATAATAGCAGTTAAAAGTCATCGTTATATATATATAATAAAATTATTTATTTACGACAAATTTTAATTATTAATAAAATTATTTCTAAACTTAAAACTTAAGAACTACTTTGACTTAAAAAATATATATACAAAATAAACTTTTTAAAAGATAAAGATATTAAATTGAATTTAACAAAAAAAAAATGATTTAAATAACTTCTAAGTCGTCAATATATTACTTATTTTAATCTTAAACATTCAATAATTTTTTCTTTAAATAAAATACCTAAAATTATAATTTTTTTATTTAAATCCTTGATAAAATATTGCTTAGTATTTTATTTCTTTTATTATGTTAATTCTTTTAAGTGATTCTTAAAATATTTTTAGATTTTTTAACTTAATGTATCCAGTTAGTATAAATAATAAAAAAGACTTAGAGCTGGGTTAGACTTGGATTTATTTTTTAATCTCTTAAAAAAAATTTAAAAATCAATTTTGAAGATGTAACCACTAGTTATGGAGGTACAAATCAATTTTTTAGTTTTTAAAAACTAAAAAATAAAAAATTTTAAAAACAAGTCTTTTTAATTTTTAAAATTTAAAATGCTAAAAACTGTTTTTAAAAATATTAAAACAAATAAACTGTTAATACATCTCAATTTTTAATATTTTATATTGTGTTAGGCATATTCTATGAAAGAAGTGAGCGTTGTGGAATGGTCACAAGAAAAGCCATGGAAGATATAAGTAATGTATTGAACCTACATTAAACCTATGCGGTCCAATCTCACATCTCGAATTCACGCACACGAACCCACACCTCTTGCTAGCCACTTTGTAAGTTTTAGGTACAAGTTCATATAAAAACACTTGAAACATCATGAGTTTAGACAACGTGAGATTCTTAGCCTTTAGAATAAAACGTAAAACACCACAATGTATACATAAAGTCAAATTGAGAACTCGAAGAAGTTTCATTTCTATTTTTTTACGACATGCACTTCGTGACCAGTAAGCATATACCAGATCAAATGACCACCATACTTGCAGATTTTTCACAAGCAATGTTAATGCCGTAAAAATGACAATTGAAAAAAATCCAAATATCACACATCAAAGCTAAAGTATATATAATGCAAGCCTAAAGCTTTCTTTTAAAATTTCATGACATGTTCTATGGTCTATCAAGGAGAGAAAAGTAAACTGGTAGTATACAAGCAGATAGCGTTCATTCTTCTCACAAGGCATCACGAGCAGCTATTCGGCAAACTATTGCATCAGCAAGTGACGATACTCCAAGTTCCGCTGCAGATATCTTGTAATGCTGAATGATAACAAATTATTAAATATGCTATTCATGCATAAAAAGATACAAAATCATTTGGATCAGAATTATTACAAACCTTTTGTATCTGGGATTGATTTGCTCTCCCTTCTAGTTCCTCCAGGTCAATCTCTTTGCCATTAATGAGCTTCTCTATAGTTTTTATCTAGTAAAGATACAGAGATCACTTTAGTTACGTGGGTGAAAGAAATAAACCTGTGCCATATTTTTCTGTAGAATTGCCTCACCTCATCAGGAGTAGCATCAAATCGAGCAGCAAGGATGTAAGTTGTGCTGTCGGAGATGCCACATCTTTTCAAAGATTCAGTAATCTAGTCACAAGAAATGTCAAAGTTAGTCACTCTAATTGGAAATATGAATCATAACATGTTAAATAGAAATACATATTTACATGCTTGGACCCTGAGTAGTTGTAAACGAGCTCTGAATGAGGAGTGCGTGTGGTCAAAGAGTCTCGTGACTTGGCTACAAGTGTCTTGTGTGCAGCCGCTAGAACAGGGAAAATATTTGGAATCTGGTTCAGTTGACAACAATGTTAACATCAGAAAGATGCAAATGTGTTGTTAACTGTCATTGCTGAAAATTTAAGCACCAGGATCTTTAGGATCTTCTTATGTTACATTCTAACACCAGATGGTGGTCATGTAATGAGAGAGAAAGAAACAAAGAGTAGAACTAGTAAATCCTCTATAGAAATTGGTGGATCCACTATAATTACTTCTGCATACTTTTCTCTAATAACATGACCTTCCTGTGTTAGTAAATGACAAAATGCTTTTGATCCTCTAGTAAATGTTGCTGAACATGACATAAAACACCAATATAAGAAATCATACAAGTAAAGCATTGAGGAACGCAACTTCTGGCTCCAGCGTCCCGGTTTGCATACTTTCCAAGAGTTCTCTGTGAGAATAACAATTACATAACATACTTTAGCTAAGAGGACGTTCACAATCTTTTGAATCAATTACAGAAATTGATAACGTCTTTTACAATGTATTCTGTATATTTACTTTTATAGATTGGCTTATGACCATAATTGGCAAAAATTTTGCAATCAGCCAGACGCCAACTAGAAACAATCAGTTAGGAGCAACTGGTTCATCAATTATCACAGATTAACTACCGCAACTGCACTACTAGTGCCTAATGTTCTAACTTGTTATAACAAGAAAAAGGAAGCAAATGAATCAAACTCTAACTACGTTTAAACTGAATTTTGAGAAGAAGTGATCCCTTCTGTTATGTTGTGTCTATAGATAGCAACATTTGAAAGTTACCCAAAAACAATCATTGACCTTATATCCATTTAGCCAAATGCCACAATAAGGAAATTTAACTTCAACATAATTCAATTAATAACAAACACCTTCTAGACAGCTGCCATGGTAATAGAAACTCTCAAATTTGACTCTAAATGACAAACAAGCTGATGATAGTATATTAGCTAATACTTAATGGTAACATCCCCATGACAGAGAGAGAAAGACTTACTTTGAATTGGTCACATCAGTGTAGAGTGCAAGAGAAAGAGTGGTTCCATTTATATTGAACAACTTCATAGCTTATTCTGGTTTGAATCTGTAACGAATGCATTGGCCGTTAAATAAAATAAGGAAAGTAACACGAAAATGAAATTTCCTGAACCTACCACTCTTCTCCACTTCAATTTCAATTTGTCTATTTTCTCAAACAAAGAAAATTATTTTCACTGCCCCATTTATTTATTTCCTTTCATTTTCTTTCTTCCCCATTTTTTTTCCCAGCCTTTGAACCAAATTATACGTTTTTAGAATAGAGAGAGAGAGAGAGAGAGAGATCAACCATGCTTATCCTATCCATATCATCAATTAGACTGAAAGAGGAGAAATTGAGCAACAGAGTAGGTGCTATCGCACAAGTTATGCGCTTTACAAAAATTAAATGCGGAAATCGATCTATGAACTGTAAAGCGAAAGAGAAAGAGAAGCTTCGATGCCAGAATCGGCAACCAAAAAAAGTCCATAAACCCTCGTGAGAGAAATAATCCCCAAAACTCAACCAAAAACAAGTAAAAAAAACATTTCAAATTCCAAACAATTTCACCTCTCAGAAGGAAATCACAGTAAAAAGCACACAATTCCTCCCCCAACTAAAACCTAATTTTTTTCCCAAACAAGGTAAATTTCAAAATCATTAACAGATTTCTACAATCCTATTTCAAAAAAACAACACAATCCATCCTCAACATCCGAATTCTGAAATTCCCAGGTAATGAAACGAAGAAAAACGACGTCGCAAGGCTGGGGAAAGATGAGCAGAGAGAGATCAAGGAAGCAAGACTGAGAGAAGAAAAGGCGAGTTACCGTAGAGAGACGAAAAACCGTGCACGTGAAGCAAAACCCTAGAAAGGTTTATGAAAGGAAAAAGAGGAATTCCAGAAGGAGGGTTTGCAAGCTCGTAGCAAAGAAAACAGAAAGGAATGAAGCGCCAAATTTTTAATAATGCACCGAGTTGTATTTTAGGTACTGTCCAATACTATTGATAATATTATTACCTTCTCTACTCATTGAATTAATTAGAACTATTGATGAAGAGATTCAATATCTTTTATAAAAAAATTTAAAAAATCATCAATAATATGAATAAATTTTGATACCAATAATATTTAAAAAAAAAAAAAACCTACAAATTGAATTAATTACTTTTATTGATTATGTTAAAAATTTCTTATATTAAGAATAAGAGAAAATATTATTCAAGTTATTTATGCATAAGACAACTAAAATTGATTGTTTAAATACAAGAAAAATCCTAAATTTTCAATTAAATAATGTAAGATATGGAATAAATTACAGTTAAAACAAGGGCGAAAAGGAGTTGTTGGCAAGAAACATTTTAGCTAAACTAATCATTACATGCCTTGAGAGATAGTTCAGCAGCAAAATTGTGAGTGACCTTCAGAATTCCTGGAATCAACTAAGGAAGTTTGGCATAGCGATATTGAATCTTGCGTGGGTTTCTGTTGACAAACCATCCTTCCCCAATTGAATTATATCCACATTGGCCTTTCTCAGAATGGAGAACTAACACCATCACATCCCTGCTGTAAAAAATATATCCATAAATAATAGCCTTGATGTTGTCATTGATGATATATCAGAACTTCACTTCCAATACCACTCATTCAAGATGGTGAAACCGTTTCCAAAACAACTCTTCCGCAGGACAAGGCTACATTGTGGAGAACAGTAACCTAATCAGTTGCAGTTCAATTGGTATAACTGGAAATTTGTCAATTGCCTAAATAACAAATCATTAGGGTCAGTATATATTTTAGCACTGGCACTAGCAGAGAATTTTAGTCACGTGATGCACGACATCACAATTAGATACATAGGAGTAAATAAATGCTCACCTTTAATTCCTCTTGCAAATAATGCACAACACAGAAAACAACACCAATTGTACCTATGTGATAGCTAGTGAGTTTTTTCCATAATAAAATCTGTAGCCTCTATCTTAGTGATTTACAAATTGGAGGATCCCGGAGTGACTGGAAATAGTGAAAAGTGAAAAGGAAATCACAACCAAGGGATTTTTCACTCTGTTCTTGGCAACCTCAAAAACTGCACAAAGTAGTAATATATTTAGAGCAAACAGGGATTATTGACAAGTTGGCAAAGCAAATAACCCAGTGCTTGCATCGAGTTTGTTTGTTACCTAGTGATTATCATTAACCAGCCTCAATCCACTAGATACATCTTCACAACGCTTCATATGATGAAAAAGGGAAGTAAAATCAACTTTGCTATTGGCCCTACAGTCATATTTGGGAGGATAATGGAAACAAGGCTCCATGGACTTGGCTCGTCGACAAGGTGGATCTGGGACGGTTTCCTCGAAAGCCCGCTGAAAAATCCATGGCTTTAAACCTCCAAGACTATGAGCAACATACCCAAAAGTAGACTTAGGGCTTGTAACCAATGCATCACACAAACTCAGCAAATATATTTCAGTCCATGCCTTAATGTTGTGCATGTCATCATTTGACTTTTGACGCTCTTCATGACTCGGCTGATAAACTCTTATTACTTCAGTGGTCACACTTCTATTTTTCTGATACATAGTCTTCAGCTTCTCACCATATTCTGAGTATAAAGATGCTACTAGAACAGCTTTTGTGGTCTTCTTCAAAGAAGTTACCGAATTTTGTGCGTTGAAATCAGGCAGCAACTTATGCTGAAGGGTGCAGGCTATAATTTCATTAATAACAGTTTGATGTGATGCTTGACGAGTATTAAAAACTCTAATCTGCAGGCCAATCCTCTCATTTGCCTTGGCTAGGTGTGCCTCGTAGAATTTTCTGATTATTTCCCATGCTTCATTTGATGGGTGAAGAAGGTAACGTCCAAGATGGTGAAAAACAGTGTCTTTCTCAGGGAACATTTTACTTAGATCTTGTCTAAACGATGAAATCATAAAAAGAGAAGGGACAAAATATTGATCCGACCGTAAAATCAGCACAGGAATTTTCCGAAGAAGATCTTGACTTCGATCACAATGAAAAAAATTATTGTGACCATCGTGGGTGTGCTGTAGATTAAGAATAAGAAATGGTGGCAAAAGCTCTTGTGAACTGTTTGCCTCGTTATTCTTTAACATGCTTTCATATGTTTCAATATGTTTCTGATCTCTCCAATAAGGAAAACTCCTGGGCAATAACCATGAGGAATCAGGAAATGGCTCACAAAAGAGACCAAACATCTCGGCATCAAATTTGACAAGTAGAACACGATCTGTAAGGATAGCATAAAGAAATGCTGCAACCAGGGTTACTATCCTGTTCCCTAAGCCATTGGCAGCAGTCCAGACAAGATATTTGCACTTTGTACTAACATTTTTGCTAAATTTTGTGCCCTTTCTCATGATTTTGCTGTAGGATTTGGTAGAAGGTCCACAACTTCGATGAAGATGTTCATAGTTTCGTAGCTTGGCTATCAGATATTTAGAAGGTTTATAAGGGGAAGTTTTGCGGTACAAGTAAGATTGATATCTACTAAAGCATGATGCTTCATCAAATGAGGAAACCAGAAGCCCATCAAGGAGTTTATCACTGGGAATGGTGGTAGTAGATAGGGACAGAACATTCTTCCCATCTTCAAATGAATTAGTCTTTGGGCCTGTAGATGCAGACATAAACAAAACAAAACAAAAATATACAATTTTATATAACATTATATCCAGATAAAAATGCGTTGAAACTTTTGTCGGGTTATGGTATAGCTTTTAATCCATGAAAGTGAATGAATCACATGAAATCATCTTATAGCTCATTTTGATATATGATCTTGCTAGAAATAAATATATGAGCGTTTTAACCAATGGTAAATGGTAACCTACCAATGCGGGTATTAATTGGTTTTTTTCTCTATTGTTCAAATGAATACTTATGCGGTAGGTCCGAGTACAAGAAGTCATCAATGTTTGTTACAGGCAGATCCTTATAGTGATTTTGAAACTAATCCTTTGTATATTACGCATCACAAGAATATTTATATTAATAACAAAGAAAATGTAAAATAAAAAAAAAAAAGGCTGAAATTAAAGTAGAAGCAAGAGAATAAGTTACCAATACCAGAGAGAGATTGTGTCTGAACTCGTTCTTCTAAGATCCCAGGCGTAGCATTTTGATTTTTGTTTCCCAACACCTTATCTAACATATAATTTAGAGAAATCAGATCAGATGTTAAGGAGATTAGACAAAGTAACTAGTGATGAATTAAAGGCATAAATTGAAGAACTTAGAAGTTTTTAATGACGATTCAAAACAGGGGAGTTACCAACAGGAGCTGAGTCTGGAATAATATTTTGATCTTTTTCTTCCCCAGTTTTAACCGTAGCACTTTGAGCTCCTTGTTTCAAGACATTTTGAGCTCCTTGTTGTAAGACATTAGTAGTGGTAGCATTTTGAGGTCCTTGTTTTAAGACAATATTAGTAGCATTGTGAGCTCTTGCAGCCAAGACGTTAAATCCTTGGACGATATCAAAAACTGAACTTTGGTGTATGAGAGTAAATGTGACTAAAATAGGGAAGGTTACAGAAGCCACAACCAAACATGTTCTGAAGTTCTTGAAACTCCACCATACTTTATCCATCGTAACTTGGTGGCATGAAGCAGCATCAGATATCAATTAATTAATTGACTACGCTACAAGAACACACACATCGAAAAACTATGGAAGACAAACCAAAATAAATTGTTAATTGTAGGCGATTCATCAAAGAAAGGGCTACAGCGACAGACCCAGATCCTCGAGTTTACCTACTCGATCGTTTATGTCGAAATCGAATTTGATCGATAGAAAGAAATTGAGGATGCGAGAAGGAAGCTGGGCAAAGAGGAATTACGGCCTCATTGACGAATAATTTGTTTTCTCCAAAACCAATTTCGCTCTCTGACAATACAACTGCCTCCTGCAACAATTATTGCAACATATGTTTCAAAGTCTGTCGGTTACACGAAGAAATGAAAAATGCTTTCGGACATTCATGTCTTCCTTTTTCAATTGACCAAATTTTCCTTTAAAACGTTTTTTTTTTTTTTTTAATTAATAAAAGAAAATGTAATTTTCGTAAACTTAGTGAATATTTTAAGGCAAATGCTAACAATTATCATGAGAAAATTAATCAAGAAATTAAAAAATTATATAATTAAAATGTATGATGATTTTGTTTTGAGGGTATGTTTAAAAAAAATCTTAAACATTTTTAGAAAAAAAAAATTATTTTTTTTACATAAAATAAAATTATCTTATTTATAAACATAATATTAGTTTGTATATGATTTAAAATTTAAAATTTAAAGGAATTAATATAAAGTACTTCTAAAAATTATAAACTAATTTTAATTTAATTATTTTTTAAAATGTTTATACAAATTTTTATGTGATAAAGTGACAGTGTTTTTATTATAACTTCCATTCTGCACTTCTACTTTGCTTCGAAGTTAATTTTGATAGTTATAAATCAGATTTATGCATTTTTTTTAAACAAATTTAAAAGTTATACTTGATATTTTAAATATGTTAGTGTCTTTTATATATATATATATATATATATATATATATATATATATATGTATATAATTATGTATTATTAATAAAAAAATATTTAACTGATATTATAACTTAATTGTAATTTTATGGATACACTTTCATTTACGATTTAATACTGTATAAAACAAAACTTAATATGCTGAGTTAATAATATGTTGATTTGAATTGATCCATATGTTACGGAATTTTAATCGAATTGAACCCAAATTTATTAAATAACTACTTTAATCAATTTTTTTATTGAACTAAAATAAGATAAAATCATTTTAACCTAATGTATACCGTCATAATTTCTAATAATTATTATTGATGAATGTATTAATCATTATCTCACTATACTAGTTACCAATACCTATATTTTAAAAAATAAGAATACAATTATATGTAAGATAAATAAAAAATTATTATTATTGAATAATGGTGAAATGTACATTTTTAAGATTTCTGTTGATTTTGTTGTAATTCTATCTTGTATATTTTATATTTTTTTTAAAAAAAACTCAAATCATACATTTTAAATTTTGAGTAATGTTATACTTATAACTCATTATTAAACATGTAACCAGTTAACAACTAGATATATTATTGTATATTTAAGAAGCAGTTGTGAAGCAAATATTTCGATTAAATTTTAATGGTCACATTTGAATAAGAAGGAGGGATTATTGGCATTACTTGGCAAAGCAAACAAGACAAAGTTTTGGTATCGAGATTGTTTGATGCCTAGTCATAAACATTTACCACCTTCAGTCCACCAGAAACATCTTCACAGTGCTCAATATGGTGAAAAAGGGAAGTAAAATCAACTGTGCTATTGGCCCTACAATCATACTTGGGAGGATAATGGAAACAAGGCTCCATGTACTTGGCTCGTTGACAAGGTGGATCTGGAACACTTCCCCCATATACACTTTGCAAAATCCATGGTTTCAAACCACCAAGACTATGAGCAACATACCCAAAAGTGGACATGGGGCTTGTAACCAATTTATCACACAAACTAAGCAAATATATTTCAGTCCAAGCCTTAATGTTGTGCATGTCATCATCTGAATTTTGATGCTCTTCATGACTTGGCTGATAAACTTGTATTACTTCCCTGCTCAAAGTTGTATTTGTCTGATACATAGTCTTCAGCTTCTCACCATATTTTGAGTATAAAGATACTACTAGAACAGCTTTTGAGGTCTGCTTTTTCAAAGGAGAAGTCACTGAGTTTTGCATGTCGAATTCTGGCAACAACTTGTTTTGATGGGCGCAAGCTATTATTTCATTGGTAATGGTTTGATGTGGTGTTTGATGAGGGTTAAATACTCTAATCTGCAGGCCAATCCTCTCATTTGCCTTGGCTAGGTGTGCCTCATATAATTTTCGAATTAGTTCCCATGCCTTATTTGATGGGTGAAAAAGGTAGCGTCCTAAATGGTGAAAAATAGTGTCTTTGTCAGGGAACATTTTGCTAAGGTCTTGTCTAAATGAGGATATCATAAAAAGAGAAGGGACAAAATATTGATTCGACCATAAAATCAGCACGGGAATTTTTTGCAGAAGATCCTGACTTTGATCACAATGAAAAAGATTAGTATGACCAACATGGGTGTGCGTTAAATTAAGAATAAGAACTGGTGGCAAAAGGTCATTTGAACTGTTTTCCTTGTTATTCATAAACATGCTTTCCCGTGTTTCAAATTGTTTCAGATCATTCCAATAAGGGGAATTCTCGGGCAACAACCATGAGGAATCAGGAAATGGCTCGCAAAAGAGATCAAACATATCAGCCCCCAATCTAACAAGAAGAACGCGGTCTGTGAGGATTGCATAAAGAAATCCTGCAACCAAGGTTATCATCCTGTTCCCTAAGCCATTTGCAGCTGTCCAGACAAGATATTTGCACTTTTTACCAGCATCATTTTTGCTAAACTTTGCACCCTTTGTCATGGTTTTGTTGTAGGATTTAGTGTACGGTCCACAACTTTGATGAAGATGTTCATAGTTTCGTAGCTTGGATATCAGATATGCAGAAGGTTTGTTAGGAGAAGCTTTGCGATACAAATAAGATTGATACCTACTTAAACATGATGCTTCATCAAATGAGGAAACTAAAAGTCCATCAAGGAATTTGTCATTAGCAATGGTAGTAGATAGGGATGGATCATTCTTCACATCTTCAAATGCATTATTCTTTGGACCTTTAAAAGCAGCAATAATAAAATAAAATCACACAATTTTCTACAATATTTATATCCTGATCACAATGATACTAGGAAATAGGAAGAGCTTTCAAACAGTGGACTTACCTACAGCTGCCTGAGTAATATTGGGATTCTTTTCTCCCCCAGCTTGAACTGATGCAGTATCTTGAGTCCCTTGATTTAAGATATTAGCAGTAGTATTCTGGGTTCCTTCAATCAATAAGTCTTGGAGGATATCAAAGATTGAGTTTTGGTACATGACAGAAAATGTGATTAAAATAGGGAAGGTTATGAAAGCTACAAATAACCATGTTCTGAAACTCTTGAAGTTCGTTCCTACTCCAGCCATCCTGATTTGATGACATATGTATGCAACTTCAGATATCAATTACAGGATGTACATTGAAATAGTAACATATACATACAAACAAGATGAAAGACAGAGAAGTTAACTTACATTTTTGTGTCCAAATTGTAGTTGATAGAAAAGAATGACCAATATGCAAGAAGGTTAAGATAACATATTTATTGAGGAGTTACTATCTCAAATCATTTGGTCATGTAACTAAACTACCTTCATTGACCAAAAGTTTAGTCAAATTTGAATTTTTGTTCTAAAGTCAATTTTTTCTATAAAGTGCAAATTATAACATTATATAAAAAGGCATAAGTTACACATCACTAGTACTATTAAATTAAATAACATTAATTAATAATTATATGAACTTATAACATTAAATTAATATTAATAACATACAGCTAAATATATTACAATAATTTAAGAAGACTAATAATCATAAATGTCAGGACCCTGCAATTAATAATTAATATTAAAATTTCAATATAAAATATTATATATATATATATATATAAAAGATCCGTAATAATTAAAATAAATTTATTATTATATTTAATATATATATATATATATCATATAATAATTTTATTTTATATATAAATATTATTTTATTATAATAATAAATTTGTATTTTTAATAAAATATTAATGTTTATTTTATAAAGTTTTTTCTATATTTATAATATGATATTTATTTTATTTTTTAATATAAATTAATATTTAATAATAAATAAATTATATTTTTATTTAAATATTTTTTATATTCAAAATTATTATTTAATTTTAATAATATTTAGACATTTAAATATATATATAATATAATTCATTACATTTTTTTATATATAAATATTAGTAAAAAATAATGATTTTAATTTAATTTTTTCTATAAATACAAAAATAAAATAAAAACTATAATATTTAATGTGTTTTTCTAAAACTGAATTCCGATATAAATAATAAATCAATATATTTAAGTAAATAAAAAGAGTATAAATTCAGTAATTTTTTTTAAAATAATATTATTTTTAAATATATATATATATATAATTATGATAATAACATCTTTAATAAAACATCAACAAAATTATTGGTTAAAAATATGACATCATCAAAACCCTTACCTCAACATATGACTGATGAGAGATTAAAATAAAAAATAATAATATATTTATAATATTAAAAATATTTTATTTATAGAATTAAAATAAATATTATAATTTTTGTTTTATATTAAAATTTAGATATATTTTTCATATATGTCACTTTTATTTAACTCTTTCAGAAACACATTATTCTCTATTTTTTTATATAAATATATTATTTTTGTTTTTAATCCCTATAAATATTTTATTTTTAATTTTACTATTAATAAATATTATTTTTATTTTAATTCCTAATAACGTTTTGTAACTAACTTGATGGTTTAGATGATATCATGAATTGATATTTTAATTATATGTTATAATATTATCATTTAATTTAACAATAAAAAATATATATAGATATAGATATGGATATATATTTAGCTGTCTTTTAACATTATTTTATATTATGTTGTACGAGAATATGAATTAAAGGAAAGAAAGTGATAAGAAATAATAAATATTGAAATAATTTTTCCTCTTCGTCTTATCTATAAACTTCCTATTTTAAGTTTTATTACAAATCTTCAACAAACAAAAAGAATCTACTTTAAGGAACTCTGTTCTGTTCTAATGATCTTTTCATACTTGATTGGAATATATATCCTCAATCTTACTCTTTTCAATGAAAAGAGTGTAGAAAGAGAGAGACTGAAAATGTGAAAGAATGAATCATTTGGTTGTGCAGAATATGTAAGAGTTAATGTTAAGAGTTAATGTTATGAGAAGGGGATAAGTTTGTTGGTGATATTTGTGGATATATAAGATTAAAGTGAGGAGGGACCGCTTTTATCTGCTCCTACATACCATGCCACCCTGCTTCACACACATCTTAATTCTCAACCAAACGCGTCGCTGTTTTTGTTCTTGTCCAAATGTATAAAGCCCCAACCAACAACATTATCAGTGGATAACCATTCTTCTGCTTCTTCTTTCATAAAAATGGCTGTGGCCATGGCTGCTTGCAGTCTTGGACTTCACTTGAGTGCTGATAACGCCTTCAAACCTTTTGAAAAAACCACTCTCTTCAAGGCCTCCTCTATCTCCGATGTTACCAAACTATGTTACATCACTCACAAAACAAGGTATATATGCTAACTCTAATTTTCGGTTGCTTGTCTTTTTGCTTGTCAGTTTTGGCTTTAATGCTTCAGTTCACTTAATTAATCCAAGTGATAGTTTATGCTTAAAGTGTCATCTCATAATTTAGTTAATAGTTTGGAACATATAGGATGAGCACCGAAAAATATTGGTTGATTAATATGTTCAATCTGTGGAAGAACTATAAAACTTGGGAAGTTAGTGAAGAGAGTGTAAAGCTGCTAGGAGTGCACCCCATTGATTTGTGTTAATTGTATGTATCATTTTGTCAGATTGTCATCTTCAGGAATAACAATCATCCCCAGAGCAACAACGGTTACTGGTACTGTGGAGGTATATATTTAGCAAAATCAACCAATATGGTTGTCATTCATTTATTGCATGTGAATATATAGGCACTAGTAACTACTTAATTTTTCTGATGCTTGTTGACTCACCTCACTGAAACATTTGGGTTCAACTTTGTGTGTGGAGAACAGGATGAGAATCAAGGAGAGGCTGATACCATTCCAACTCCAATAGTTATAATTGATCAAGACTCTGATCCGGATGCAACAGTGGTCGAGATAACCTTTGGTGATCGCCTTGGGGCTCTTCTTGACACTGTAATTTAAGCCA
Source organism: Macrotyloma uniflorum (assembly GCA_016859785.1). Taxonomy (NCBI): domain Eukaryota; kingdom Viridiplantae; phylum Streptophyta; class Magnoliopsida; order Fabales; family Fabaceae; genus Macrotyloma; species Macrotyloma uniflorum. The sequence goes on from BDMB01000014.1 coordinate 2,115,170, forward strand.
CTTATTCTCTTTTACTTTCACTTTTTGATAATGAGTATTAATAAAACTGACTATTGCAGATGAATTCGTTGAAAAACTTGGGGCTCAATGTTGTCAAGGCAAATGTGTTTCTGGATTCTTCAGGCAAGCACAACAAGTTTTCCATCACAAAAGCGTAAGGACCATTTCATCGTCCTATTCTACATTCTAGAACCAATTACTTGTTTAAAAGAAATAATAGGAAAGAAAGAGGATAGATTTCAAATTCTTGTATTGCTCAATATGCTGTTGCTATGATCGGTGATAAAATAAGGGTCATCTTTTTTCAATGGGAATAAAATCATCAAGTACTAAGCTCAGTTGGCTCCTCTGTAATGTCTAAAGAAAGGTGGGATAATGAATGGTCGAAATTTAATGCTATCCTACCATATCTTCTTTTCTACTATCAGAATATATATTCTGAGGTGCCTACATCTCTTCCATTCTTATAATAAAGTAAAAGATGAATACAATAATATTTATATTTAGTATATTAAAAATTAAAGAAAATATTTAATAACTTTGCACAGATTGAATGCGGAGATTTGGATATCATCAAAGAATTTTAGAATGATTCAATTTGAAATTATTATGGTTGATTGTTGGATTGCAAAATAATAGACCTTAATTATTATCATAGCAGAAGTCCTCGAGATGGCTTATAGAGTGAGGAAGGTTCTAATCGTATCAGATATTTACATTGAAATAGCCTTCAGAATTGGCCTCTGAAATGAAATTACATTATATACCACAAATTTATTAACGAAACTCATTGGGTTCGTTTTCACCTTTGATTGATTAAGTTAGTGGAGCTTTGTTTTGCAGTGATTCTGGTAGAAAAGTGGAAGATCCAGAGTTGTTAGAGGCAATCCGTTTGACAATTTTAAATAATATGATTCAGTATCACCCGGTATGTGTCCTCATAAACTCTCATTCCTGTCTTATATATATATTGCAGCATGCATGCATAGAGTTAATTTGATTCAAAATGATGTTCAAGGAATCAAGCGCCCAATTAGCTCTGGGAGCAGCTTTTGGACTTGTGCCTCCAAGGGAGCAGGTGATACTAAGAGTTTGATCATTTATACAACATTTAAATTTAAACTTTGTTAATGTTATTCTATATCAAATATTTCTAATACATATTAATGTTATAATATTAACACACACAAAAAAAAAGAATGCTGGTCAGTATACTCTTCTTAGCTCAGAATCAGAAATGAAATTCTATAACTTTAGGATTTCTAATAAATGTAAGATAAAAACAACAATGTGTTTCAAAAATCGTACAAGAATGTGTTGGTTTTTACATTTTTCCAAAATTCAATATTTGAGATCCCTCTGTTTTATGTTGCTACTTGGTAGACATTGATTCGGTCAGTCCCTGACATTATTGGTGGAACCTGGTTCATATTTTGTTAAAATATTGCAGGTTGATGTAGAGATAGCAACTCACTTAACCATCTCTGATGACGGCCCAGATCGAAGGTGATGCAAATTAACATGAATGCACATATGCTGATCCAAAAAGGAAATTGCTTAGTTGATGATGAGTGCAAACTCAGATTAATGAATTTGTGTTTTGTTGTTGTTGTTGGCAGTTTGCTGTATGTGGAGACAGCTGATCGACCTGGATTACTGGTGGATCTTGTAAAGATTATTACTGACATTAACATTGCTGTTGAATCAGGAGAATTTGACACTGAGGTAAACAGTTAACAAAATATATGATACATCAATTATTTTTTCAGACTTAAACATTCAAATATGAATGAAACGTAGGGGCTCTTGGCTAAGGCAAAGTTTCACGTCAACTACAAGGATAAAGCCCTCATCAAGCCTCTGCAGCAGGTAAAAACATTTTTAAATTTGTTCAAACATCCATTGATGACAAATTCAGCCTTTACTTAAAATGTCTAGCCACCATGTGGTTATTATATTTGCAGGTTCTTGTTAACAGCTTGAGATATTTCTTGAGGCGACCTACAACTGAGGAATCCAGTTTTTGAGTGGCAAATTATCACAAGTTTCAACAGAGTGTTGCCTCTCAAATAGAATTGCACCATGCATGTATTCTTCTTCCATTTAGAGTGCATTTACAAATAAAAATTAATAAACCTGGGAATCATTGCAAAGGGAACATTGCCAATTTATTATTTTAACGTTGTCCAATTTTTTTTTACATCGTAGATTGATTGGCTACCTCGTGCTTAGCAGCCTTTAAGAATAGAGGAGATTAGGGTTGACTTGGCTCAACCAAAACTCTACCTACAATTATGGGATTCGATTGAATTGATAAGTCTAATCTAATCAATTTGAACGCCAACCAATCCAAAATATTTGGATTTCATCAGAGTTCAAGATTTTGAATTCTAATTTTGACCCCACTAAAATATAAAAGACATTTATTTAAAATTTAACTATTTTTAATCTTCAAATTTATTTTTCTTATAACTTTTATATTTTAAATTTTAACCATATGATCTAGTAATTCAACTTGAACTAACCTACTGCGACTGAAAAATTTTCTATTTTCTATTTTCTATGTCAAATTCAAAAAATACCACCTTGAGAGTGACTTTAACCTTTCATCAGTCACTCAATCTGCAACATACTTTTCAGAGAAAATTGTACAGTAGAAATGAATTATCACACTATATCATATTTCATTGAACACAAACTTTTTTATTAATTAAAATTTATTGAAAATAAAAAAAAAATAATAAATTCTATAACTTATTTAATTACTTCTTTTTTTTGTAATTTTATATTTTTCAGTCAATTTTAATCAACAAAATATAATACGTGTTAAAAGAATATATTCATACCATTCCTCAATTTAAATTTTAGAAGAGAAAAGAAACTAAACTATAACACTAAACCTTATCTTATTCTGTTTTTTAGTTAAAAAAATTTAACATTTCAATTTTTTTCTTATAAATATATAAAAAAATATCCGTCTAAACATGTTAATAATCATTTTAAAATTATAACATGCCACAAATCACGAATAAAAAAATTGCATAACAAAACTATGAAAAATATATTTTCATAAAAAATATTTTTTAAAAGATTCAAAATTGACAATGATAATCAACAATTTCACATGTCACTACAAGAGTCTTCGTATATTTATGATAAAAAATGCTATATTTGTTAACCATATACCTTTTTACAAAAAAAATTATTAATTATATTTTAAAAATCAATTAAATTCAAATAAATTATATTACTCATTAAATTATCGTTTAGATAATAACAATAATCATTGAATAATAATTTTTTTTCAGAGTTTGAAAATAGAAGAAGAAAAATGTTATTTCCTAACAAAGATTGTAAAAGACTAAAACAAATTATGAGATCTCAAATGTTTTAGGAAAGTTACATTGAAACCGAAAACATATTAAAATCTTACATTGGAAAGAAGAAAAAAACATAAATAAAAATAAAATATTAAAAAAATAAGAAGATAAAATATTTATTAATGTGTCTCAAAAAAATTTTAAGTTATCAATTATATATAATGTTAACAAGTTTGATCCACTAACAAACAATTTCTAATTCTTAAACCAATATAAAGTAAATATTAATAAATTATACATTATAATTATCTATAACTTTTAAAAAAATTAAGATTTAATTATTTATTTGATTTTTATGGTTGAATCGCTCTACTTTTTAATCGTTATACTTAAAAATCATTCATTGAGTATATATATATATATATATATATATATTAATTTATCTTAATAGTTAAATTATTAAAAATAAATGATGAAATTATATATATATAAAATGTATTTATTTATTAAAAAATTATTTTTAATTTCATCATTTATTTTTAATAATTTAACTATTAAGATAAATTATTATTTTAAATCATTAGATTATAAAAAATGAATTATAAAATGAAAAATAAACCTATTTTATTTCTTTTTAGAATGAATGGATTTTTTATTTATTTATTTATATATATATATATATATATATTGTGTGGGATTAAATTAAATGATTTTCAAACATATGGATTAAATTATAGTCATTATATGAGTAATTAAACCTAATAATATCTTTACAATATTTTATCTAAAAGAATACAAAAATTTCAATTATCTCTTAAATAAAAACTATAAAAAAAATTGTTAAAAGGAAAGATATACTTTTATCCCTAAATAAAATAATTTTTAAATATATACATATATATATATCCTAAAAAATAAATTGAAATAAAAATTCTGATTATGACAAGGATGAGTTTACGAAGACAAAAATTAGGAATATCTGAAGGTAAGAATTATCTTCATTAAAGCAGTGGACGAAAAATGAAATCTTTAGGTTAGTATAATATTCCTTTCTTTCTTTAGGCTTTGGCAAGTGTCAAAGAAACAGCACTTTAATGGCAACGCAAGTCCACAAGAGAATAATAGCCTTCATCTTAATGCCAGCTTCTGCTGCTCCAAATCTACTACAATCTTTCTTTCTTTTTTCACAGATAATCTTTCCTTCTTGGGAAATACATGTCAAAAATTCATTTATTTTATATTTTCATTCAACACTGTTTCTTTAACACCATAGTATCTATCTTTTATCGGAAACAGTTCTGCTCAAACTGGATTGAATCATTTTGGATAAGAAAAGTATCATTTTTGCTGTTTAATATAACTATATTCTTTCAACTTCAAATTCAAGTTGATCCAAGTCTCTATTATATGCACAATGTTCTATATTCTTTTTTAAAAATTTCATGGTCTCTCTTTGATTAAGATTTATATTATAATTAGTAAAGTATGCCTCAGAAGAAAAAGATATCTGTTTCGAGCAATGCAGCATTCAGATATAATATATGCTACTACACCTTGACTATATTCTGATTTTTTTCTAGTGCTTCTATTGTGTTTTCTTATTTATTCGGAAATTTTTCAGGTGAAAAAACGAACTGTAAGTTTGTGACTCAGCTCTGGATTAAAATTTCTCAGGTCAGGGATATCTTCCTGGATTTTCATTGAAGTAATGTTTGTCCAATGAAAGAGGCAAAGATAGTGTAATTTCATTTCTATCAAATATAAAGATTGCGAGATCTAATTGAAAGTGAACATCACATGTCATGTGTATCATTAAAAAAATAAATAAGGTGAGTGAGTGAGGAACAGCCTTAAACAATTGATTTTTTTTTCAAACTTCTCTGCTACCTAACAAAGAGAAATTATTATGAAATGTGAAAGGAACCTGATTCTTAAGACCCAGTGACGAGTATTGAAAGAAAGGTAGTTGAGAAAATCAACATGTGTTAGGGTGACAGACAAGAGAAGTATGGATTTCTTAATTAGTTGATAAAATAACAAACTGCAATTTTTACCATTGCTGTGTGTGCCTAGTCTGTGAGATTGACGAGTTTTGGTCCTTGACACAATTATTTGCAAGTCAATTCTGCTAAAGCAAGCAAGTAGAGGACTTGACACATTCGTGCAAATGACTTGGCCAACAAATGACCACGTCATCAGTTGCTTCAGATTGAAGGAGTGTATAACAAAAATCAATGCAAAGAAAATGAAGAGATCTATTCTGTTGTGGCAAACTGAGTAGTGATGCATGGGCATCACTGTTTGGAATAGCACCACAAAATCACATCAACATTAAAAACCAGATCAACAGGTTCAATTGATGCAGAAGTTACTTCTTAATGCTTCTGCTAAACTTGAGGAGTGACTATGCATGTTACAAATTTGGTTCCGAACTCACTCTATCAACACTTTTTTGTTTCTTTCCATCTTTTTACTCATCACACTAATGCATATCATATTTACACTTTTCTCTAGTCTTTCTCTTTCTCTTCCCGAAGTATAGAATAGCATGAATGTAGTGGTCAACGTAACATTTTTCCTACCTAATTATTTCTTTCTTGTTGCGGTCATGAAGAGTTTCCTTTTACTCTAGATGTATATTATTCCCTCTGCCACTCCGTTTTGTATTGTTTTTCTATGTTTCGGGTAATTAAGAATCCCGAATGGTGTCTTAAGGTCAACTTAGTACAGCACAATAGCTGCATTACCTACCCGGTCAGTAGTCATCAATGTAACAATTCTGGATTCGTTTGCAGTATTGGTTGAACGCCTCAGGATTGTGCTGCTTTTTATACTTTGTACCTACTACCTACTTTCAGGAAACCAGACTTAAAATATTGCAGTTAGAAGCTCTAGCTAGGCATTCTGACCGGTTTGGTTTAAGAATATAGCCATAGGGTTTGGACCTGAAAATGTTGGATGAAGTGCAATTAGTCTAGGAGTGATCTCCAATAGAGTTTAAGAGGATGTCAAGGTACTAAAACCCTGGGACTATTTTGTTCGATATTATATTGCACTCTGGAGCAAGGATGAAAACAGCTAAGTTGAGTGAAGACTTGAAGGACCTAACTTGCTCCTTTCTAGGAACACTCAACATTACTTTTGCTATATATCATACACAATTTAACCAATCAGTGGATATAACTTAAAGAATGCTTCCATATTTTCTTTGTGTTTTGTTAAAATTTTGCCCGACACAATGTAGGTGTTGTAAGAAAACTACTATATTTAGTTTGTCAGACGGGAAGATTGATCTAGTCATGAATCAGCCGTCTTCTTCTTCAACTGTCTGACATCCATATATTCTGAAATTGGATTCAACGTGGTGTTGTTTAAATACTCCTTCAACTTGTTTTATAAAAAATCATATATAGAACAATCGGTATAAACAAAAAAATTCAATTCTATGACTTTCAAATTAACTTTAGTACGATTCATTGGTTAAACTTGCTAAGAAGTCAAAGCTCAGGCTATCGTATAATAACATGTCATTTTAGTTGAGAATATAAACTGAAATATATATAAATAATTAGTAATTATGTAGAACTAATTAGGACATAGAATAAGTAGAATTTTATCGATTATACTCAGATATTTATGTATAATTTCCGTCGCTTACGATACTTGTAAAAATTAATTTGGAATATAGTTTGCGAAGAGAAAAAACTCAGACTAGAAGTCTGAATCTATATAATGAATTAAGTAGGTTGAGAACTGGAGATCGTCGCATTCCTTTTTATTAATCTTTCTGACACAAAAGGGGAGAAGCAGTGTTCAAATCGAGAGTTGGAAAATGAAAAGGAGATATTGTATTATCAATAGATTGCACTTTTAGAAGCAAAGTTTTTTCTTTGCTTTTTTTGTATGCTATAGAAAATTCTCAAGAACTTGATTTTAACTATCATAGTTTACCTCGAAGCAGAAGAACACAAAAGTTTGAGCTGAGCCTGATTAGCAAATGCATAATCAGCTAGACTTGCTATCCTGAGTGGAGCTCGATTCCCATTAAAAGGGTTGATTGAATTGAGGAATATGTCCCAATGTCCAATGTTGTATTTACACACAGATCCTATGCTCTAAACATGATCCACTTATAGAAGACTTGACACCGAGTTAAATACAGTTCACTCATTTTCTACTCAATTATTGTGCAACATTTTTCCTGAGATTGCGGCAACTAGTGCTGCTCTGAAATTAGGATCCTTGGTCAAGGAAGTAGCCATCTGTTCTACCAAAACCTGAGGGACTTCCGGTGTATCGATTTTGGGAGTTATATTCTTCGAATCGCTGCTGGACTTGGATTTTGTCCAGTCAAGGGTAACTGTTGGTGCGGAAGAGCTAAAACATGGTACTGAACCTAGGGTCACACCACGGTTGGAGCCTGTTGTTCCCTCCATTTGAGAAGGGTGAGGATGATTGTGTTCTCCTTCATAAGTTGCAACCAGAACAGATTGATCATCCACACTTCTTTGCACCTGAATATTGAATTAAAAACACAATTTAGCTTGAGATTCGGTTCCTTAGTGGAGTTTGAATACTTAGTTGTTCTTAATCAGCTCTTAGATTTACCTTCTTTTTGACCGGGCAGCTAGGAGCAAAAGAACACTTGAAGTAAGCTCTGGGAGAAGGGTTATCCCTGGTCACCTTTTGTCCATATTTCCTCCACTGAAATCCATCTTTCACAATCTGGAAACACGAAAAAAATTAAAAGCCTGTCAAAATAATGCACAACAATCTTAATGGTTATGACTTAAGAGTTTTATGCTCAGTTGCTGTTAAGAATCTTACAAGGCTTGTATCAGATGCTTCTGTCCTCACGTAAACTCTTGAAACTGTTGTCTTCATGTCTTCCTTTGGTTTCTTGCATGATTCTTCATCCGTTGAGCTGCTTTCAGAGTTTCCGTTGATTCCCGTTGGAGTACTATTGTTGTGGCTGCTTTCAGACTTCCTTTTCTTCGATGAACTGAGCTCCTTATCAGGGTTCTTTCTCATATATTCCATCAAATTGCTTCTCAAAGCGTTGTAGTTCTCACACATCTCTGTGAGCATTTCGGTCAACTTCTTGTTTTCTTCACTTACCCGCTTCAGCTCCTCCACCAAGGCACCAGAAGACTGAAATGGCAGCACATACATGATCATTTATGCAGCTTTAAAAGGAGGAAAAAGAGCTTATATCTAGTATCCACATTAACAAGAGAATCGTTCAAACAAATGGTGCCACTGGGAGCAATATCGAAGCTAAAATAGTCCTTGAACTCATGGTTGGTTTTTGGATAAAAAAATTATATATTTCAAGTCTTACTGAACCATATTTCCTTCGAATCAATTTAAATTTTTTACATAATAACACAATTAAAAGAACAGCTTAAAGAAGTAGAATTTGCAGAACTAACCTGTTCTTTTACGGAAGATTTCTTCAGCCCCAGAGAGAAAAAATTGTTCTCCACCTCCTTTTTCTAAAACGAACACAAGCAGAAGAAAGGATTATTTCCCATATCAAACATCATTCTGAGGGGAACAATTGACAGAAGATCTTCGACGCAATATGATACATGATTGGAATGGGTTGTTTATACTTACGGGAAGTTCTTCATGAACCCTGCGGGGATTAATATTGAGATCCAAGGAAGTGTTAATCCAATCCATGAGTGGCGAATAAAGTCAAAGAAGAAGCGGTTTCCCGGTAATAAGAAGTCTTAAAGCTTGAATGATGAAAAACTGTTGTGGAAGGAAAAAAGTCAAATTGTAGGTAGATTTTTGTATGGAAGAATACCCAGATGAAGAGAATATAGAGGAAGGTGAAAGGTTGAAAGTTTGTGAAGTTCGTAGTAAAGGAAATGGAAGAGACTTATATAAGGGGAAGAAAGGGAGCGGGCAAGTTGAAAGGAGCACAAGTTGAAGAAGGAAACTGAGAGGAAAGAGAGTGAAGAAAAAGACACATGCGAATATATCCCGCTACCTGTTTTATTTTCTGAGCTGGCATGTTAATTACATTTTTTTTTCATATTTTAATTATTATTATTATTATTATTATTTCAATTTCAACACGTCGTTGTATAGTTATAGTATTGGAGTATACTACCAAAGAAGATAAGAAGAAGGTGTGAGTGGATTTATTATTTAAAAAGCATATGTATGTTATATTGAAAAATGAAATAAGAAGAAATATTGAATGTATTAAAAAATGTTTGATTATTATATAGTTGACGTGAGATAAGCATGTCGGTGAAACGTAGGTCGATGGAATGGAATTCAAATTTCAAAGTCAAGCCCGCCTTGAAAATTCTGCACTAAATTATTGATTAGAGATATGGAATGAATGAATGATACTACATTCTACTCCTACTTCAAAACTTGTGGATTCAGTTATCTCCACGACGTGTCTTCTTTTCCCAACTCTACCATTTTCTTTTTCTTTTAACATATTTTATAAAAATGAACAAGTTTTATATTGACCTCAAGTCGTCTTAATTTGTCCTGGTCATACTTTGTTTCTTAGTACCCTCCTTTCTTTATTTTCTTTACTATTTCAAACATTTTCCACTTTCCATCATCTACCATTTTAATTATTATTATTATCTTTTATTTTTTATATTTAATATTCTTTTCGTATCTCAAACATTTTTACTTTCATGAATTAAATTTTAAATACATTATTAATAATAATTAAATTTAAAATATTATTCAATGCTCTCTCTTTGATATGAAAAACGTTTAGTAGTGAAGGAGCAGAAAGAAGGGAAGTTGTGTAAGAGGACAAATCAGAGTTCCACGTGGATCATTTGGGTGATACTTTCGGTGCAAATATCTCAACTCAATGTTTTTTTTTTCTTCAATCGATATTGAATATAACAATATGTGCCCAAGCCAATCCATACAAAGAGAATCAATATTCTCTGTCTTTACTTTTATCATTTAAAATGACTACAAAATAAGCTTTAATTTTGTAAGAAAAATGACATTTATTGTTTATTTGAAAGGAAAAATAATTTTAATTTGTTAGATCTAAATGTTTAGGGTTTAAAGATGGGATAAATGGGAGGGAGGGGAAAAAGGTAGAAAGGTGATGGAAGAAAGTACAAGAAGTGAGACCCACCAATTGACCATGACCAAATTAATTAAGACTTCCCATAAAATTAGTCAATCCATTGAATTGAACCCACAACAAATATGATTTTTTTTCTAAAGTTCACATTCATGAACCGCTTTATTTTTTTCTCCCATGTCCACATCCAATTAACTAAGGCACCTAATCATGGACAATTAGAGATCACAAAATCTACCATCTCGGTAAAATACTTTCATCATTCAAATCAAATACTTGGAACATAAGTAAAATTTTAAAATAATTGAAATACGAATGAAAAATAGAGAAAAATCTCTTTTGATGATTAGTGTGATTTGGGAGAGGGAAAAGGGCAATATAGGGGTCAAAGTAGTGAGTGATGTATGGATGAGAAATCCATCCATGAAACACACAAAACCTGGTGATTGGAAGTGGAAGCTAATCGTGCGGATAACTAACGTGGACGAATCTACACGCGAGACTGCTTTTCCAGATACTTTTCTTTGATCACTTCAACCTTCAAACTTCAAACTCCGATTCAAATGTCAAAACACAAAAAACAACTTATATTGCAGACTGATGCCATGCATGACGTAACCAACCAACGCAAACGCCATTCTCTCATCTTATTCTCTATCATTTACCACTTAAGTTACGGATTATCTTTAATTAATTCAACAAATTAAGATTAATAAAAGTCTTATTCAATCTGGTTGGGTGTTGGGTGTTAGTCAAAAAAAAGAACCCCAAAGAAAGACCTAGCTAGACTCACGTGTACATAATAATAATATTATTATTATTATTAACTTCCGTGTCTCATGTTCTATCTTCTGTGTTTACGTGCGCTCAGCATCGCCACTTATGTTAACTCATTATTCCAAATCACAAATCACAAATCACAAACTCTGCGTTGTGTTTCTCCTTGTGCCCTTATACCTAACTAACTATACGCTCCTTTTTAGTTTCAACTTCAAAAATTGGATTGAGCATAGTGAGTGGGAAAATTGGTCTATGACGTTCACATTGGATTCAAATTGAGGGTGTTATTTCATAGCACGTGTTTGGGATGGATGATAGTGATAAAAAAGATTAATAATATTCTTAGGTTGATTTTGGATGCAGATGCAACTTGTGGTGGGGCCCAGTTTGTGAGAATTCCAAATCCGAACAACTTTCTTCTTCTGTTTAATTTTAACAACCGTGGAACAAACCAACCAAGCAAAAATTAATTAAATAAAGAAGAAAAATATTAAAATAGAAAAAGCAGGGGAAACAAACAAACAAGGAATGCGCACGAGGATTTGACTTCTAAATCACTGTCACTTTCTCTTGTCGGTCCAATCAACACTTCACTCTAACTTTTTACTTTTCCAATTCCATCCAACTATTCTACATATTCCCTTTTTCTTTTTACTTTAATTTTTAAATAATTTATTATTCCGATCACCATAATTTTTTTATCAAACATTTATTATTAGATAAGTTATAACTAATAATTAGAATAAAAAAATTAAGAAAAATTAAAAAATCCTAAAAATCCTAAAAATCTATCAATAAAATTATAAGAACAGTTTTCTTAATTATAATATCAATTAGGAAAAAAAAAATCTTAAGTTGAAAAGAAGTTGACTTTTATGTTTGGTTGTACTTTTTTTTTTTACTATCATATACTTGTTCTGTTCGAAATATCTGTTATAGACTAAAAAGTTTTCACTTACCGAATTTCTCATTAAATAAATTATTTATATGATATAAACGTCCAAAATATTTAATTACTACATCAACACATTATCTCTACCTAATTAAACTCTAATTATTATAATACAAATAATATAAAAATTATTTTTTAATATTCAATTATAAACATATTATTATGAATACTTAAATTATTACAAGTATACTGGTATTCTTATATAAAAAAAAAAAATTATCTGACTAAAATGAACAGGCGTATGTTGAGAAGCCTTATTAAACGGGTCTCTCTCTTCTAAGCCCACGCCATGGATTTTGCAGAACCATAATATTTTTGTTTCAATTAAGTTAGCTCTTGTTAGTTTTTTTTTTTTTTTTGTAATTAGATTGTAGTTATGCGAAGCCCATTAAAAGGTGTCTACTGGCCCAAGATGACTACCGTGGGCACAGAGCTATGTGCTTGTGTTAGTTTTCTGAGGTTGATGTTATGATATTTAATATGTTTAGTTAACTTTATTTAAAAATATAAATAAATTTTTTTTTGAATTAATTTAATAACTTAAAATTAAATTACTTTTTAATAATTATTTTAAAATAGCGAGAGATAAACATGAAAATGAATAGCAATTTTTTTCTTAATCAGTACTGTGATGAAGAGTCATCTTCATCTCCATTGGCATCTCTTTCAACTATCCTTTTCGTTAAAATAATTGTCATACATGCTTTCACTCCATGTCACCTCTTGATTACACTATTTTATTCAATTATTTTAATAAATAAATAAATTATTAGTAAAATTATATTTCCAGAGACAAGTCATTTATATCACGTTAATTGAATTCTAAAAATTATCACTAACTTAATTGGATTGAGCTATAAAAATCTAAGTGACTCGTTAATATAGAATTGTTTTTGTTTTACTCATTCAATTTGCAGATTATTTTTTAAATTTTAGTTTTAATACTAAATAAAATTTGATATTGAAAAAAAAAACAATTATTATATTTCTAATTACTTAAAAGTTGGAGTTTTCTTTTATTTTTTCTGGTTTTTCCTTTCACTGATTTAAATATCTAAGTTATGAATTAACCAACCTACTTTAGTTAGAGTTTGTTTGGATTTGCGGACAGAATGAAAGAGGGAGCAAAATACGAAAGCGTGAATATAAGAAAAAAAAAATTACTTCATCTCTCTTCATCTCATATGCAAATAAATAGATAGAAAGTCATTTTCTTACGATAATCAATTATATCTCTTATATAATTTAATATATTTTATATATTATTATAATAATAATAATTAATTAATATAATATTAAAATATAAATTAATAATAATAATAAATATTAAATAAAATATAATAATTATTTATTTTTATTTTAACGTAAATAATTAAAAAAATTATTAATAATAAATAATATTATATTAAAATAATATTTGTGTTTTTATTTTTTATTAAAATATTATTAAAAATAATAAAAGTATTTAAAATATTTTTAAAATAATAAATTTATTTAAAATAAAATAATATTTTTTTATTAATAATAAATAAAATTATTTTATTTTTCTCTAATTTCTATTCATTTCTCTTAATTCAAACAATTTTATTTTTTATTCATTTTTTCTTTTTCTTTTTTTTCTTTTCTTTTTCATTCCTTCAAATTATTTTCTCAATCCAAACAAACCCTTAATCTTTGTTTTGATTGAGAAGATGATTTGAGGAAGTGAAAAAAGAAAAAAAAAAAAACTTTTTGAATTAAGAGAAAAGAGTAAAAATTGAAGAAAAGTAAAATAATTTTATTTATTATTAATAAAAAATTTAATTTTAAAAAAATTAATTTATTATTTGTAAAATATTTTAATTATTTTTAATAATATTTTAACAAGAAAAAATAAAAAATAAATATTATTTTAATAATTTTATTTATTATTTTAATATTATTTATTTATTATTATTTAAAATAATATTCTATTCAAATTTTAAAAACCTGTGGCCACGTGGCTTTCCACAAGTTTATTTTAAATTTTGAGAGAAAATCTTTCTCTTCTCTTTTTATCTTCTCTTTCCCTTAATTGATATTAAAAAGAAAAAAATTTATTTATATTTTTTTTCTAATTTTCTTTTCGTGTGTACAGGATATCTATAAAAACAAACACACTCGTGGCTTCCGTTTGCTTCCAACGATGGAAAGAGAAGAGGCGTTGATGTGCAGCGAAATTTAGAAATTCAAGACAGAAAATTACAAATTCTAATTAAATTCTGATATATAATATTTCTCTTCAAAATAGCGAAGAAAATAGTTAAAACTTGGAAGCGCTGCAAAAATATTATTATATTAAAATATAAATGTATTTTATATATTATTATAATATTAAATAATTAATATAATATTAAAATAATAATTATTTTTATTTTAATATAAATAATAAAAAAATTATTAATAATATTAAATTTATACTTTTTATTTTGTTTTTTATTTTTATTATAATAATAATTTAAAAATATAATAACAATAATATTTATTTTTTAATTTATATTTTATAATTATAATAATAAATTTTTAAAAAAATTAAAAAAATTATTAATAATAAATAATATTATTTTACTTTCTACTTTTTTTCTACTTCTTTTCACTTTTATTTCTTTAATTCAAATAATTTTATTTTTTCTTTTTTTTTTCTCTTTGTTTATTTTTTTTTCCATTTCTTCAAATTCACTTCTTAATCCAGACACACTTTTAGTATTGGTTATTTTAGAAAAATTTATAAAATGAAAAAAAAAAGACATTATTTTTAAAGATTAAAAGGTGGCAGTATAATGTTTTTATAAAAAAAAATTAAAAAATTGGTAAAAAAAAATATTGAAAAAAAATCGCCAAAACCCAATAGAGTATTTACGTGATTCACTCAATTTTTATTTTTTGTGCTTAAACCCAAAAGACCAACGTTTGATCCATATGAGAAGTGATTTTGATTTTCCTTTTCCGTGTACGTTAGTTTCCTCTTAGCAAAGGAACAACTTTGATGGAAAGCCACAAAATTGTTCAACCTAAAAATCTTAAAACAATGGTTATAATTGAAAGCTTAAAAGTATGATTTCAATGACCTAATTTTATTAAATACGATATTGAAATTAAAAAATATTTGAATTTATTATTTACGTTGATATTTGTAACCTGTAACCATTAAATATGAACAGATTAGAAAACAAACGATAAAATAAAAATCGTGTTTGAAATAATTTATATACTTATAATAGAAAAAAATATATTTTCTAAAATCTTTATTTTGGTCTCTAATAAAATGATAGTCACATCAGAAACTTATTAAGATAGAGTGTATTTAATATGATTCAAAGAAAGTGACATGTAAACAAAATTATCAGTAATAATTAATTTCAATTCACTTGAAAACTAAGATAAGAAATAGATTTTATTTACAAAGAGACTGATATTAAATTTTAATATTTTAGGGATTAAAAAAAATTATTATACAATTTTTTTAAACAGTGGAAAGGTATTCATTCTAATCCACGGTTTTATTATGAATCACGATCCCAAGTTGTAAAAAAGTAATAGTTTTTTAGTAAAATAATTGGTATACTTTTGAAATTTGATGTCAAAGCATATTTAAAGGTATGCGTGTTCCTTTTTTTTGAATAAAATAATAAAAGTGGAGCGAAATATTAATATTAATTCTGTGTGCTACAATTTACGCATTTAATATTCCAATAAATCACTTATTAAAGAAAAAAAAAAAAAAGTTGACGCAGATTAGAACGTGACCGTGTGAAAGGAGAGATCCGTGTTTTCCGCAAATCCTGTGGTTTTACACTGCAAATTGCAAGGGCAGCCATTCAACATAACAAACTCAAACTCGTTATTCAAAACAAATGCGCAAATCATATAGGATTTTTTTTTTTTTTTTGTATTTTTTACTTTTATGTTTTAAGTAAATTTAATAATGTAAATAAATAAATAAAGAATATTTTTTTACGTGTTATATCACACCATTATGAGGGTTGGTCTTATTAATTGTATGTATGATGAGATGGTATGGTATGGGGTAATGTTTGAAGGGTCATTATAAACACGCGTAGCATTTGCAATAAATAAAAAGGGTAGTTTTGGTTAGGTTTGGGTTGGGGTATTGGGTCAAAACTCAAAACCTTACAGAAACCACACGCACATAATTAGCTAGCTGTATTCGACTCACATCCACGTCACCCACCTCATCATTCACCTCCAATCATCATCAATCTTATCTCTCCCATTTCCTAATTTTTATTCCTTCTTCAATTTATTTTAACTCTTACAAGTTTAGCACATATTATCAAATTCATAATCTTTATCATCAAATTTTGTTTATCATATTTCCAATATTCTACAACAATAATTTTTCGGTTGAGCTGTTAAACTATATTTATGAAAGCATTAATGTTTAAATATTAATTATAGATTTGGGTTGGATGAGGATTAAGGGGAAAAGTTGATATTTGTGTGAAGCAAAAAGGGCAATTAATTTAGAAGAAAGGAACTAATAAAGTGGGTTTTTGGTTGGGGACATAGGTCAAGTTGTTGGGCGCGGCGCCCTAATTGACCCTCATTTATCTTAATTTTAGGTTTTTCCAGATATTTTCTGATGTTATGTTATTTCTTTTGGTATCATCTCTTTCTTCCCATGCGTATTCTATTCAGCCCAGTCTTCTTAAAACCGCATTCTCCTCTTCTCTCCCACCACCACACAAACCTCAAACAAACCCTTCTCTTT
Organism: Macrotyloma uniflorum; assembly: GCA_016859785.1. Classification (NCBI taxonomy): domain Eukaryota; kingdom Viridiplantae; phylum Streptophyta; class Magnoliopsida; order Fabales; family Fabaceae; genus Macrotyloma; species Macrotyloma uniflorum. The sequence goes on from BDMB01000014.1 coordinate 2,132,056, forward strand.
TTCGTTTCTGCGTGATAAACGCCTTCTCCTTCGTCCTCCACCCTCATACGCTATTTTATTTATTCTCTTTTTTTCCCCTTCCTTCTATTTGGCCTTTGTTCCCCACTCGAGTCTTCGCACTCAAATATAATTCTTAACCACACCTCTTTTCTTGTCCCTCACCTCCCTTCTTCCCCCTGCATGCAACCATGAAGATTTTCAACCCCTCCAAGTGTTTTCTCCAGAACGTGGTGTGTCCATTTGACACCCTCTTCATTAAAAGGGTGAAGCCCTTCGATCTGGGTCTCTCCCACCTCCACCAATCCCAATTCAAAGCCTACAATTGAATCCCCCTAGACAAGGTAGAAACCAAAACCACCCACTACGTTAGCGCACACACTGGTTCTGTCAACACTCCCCGCCGCCCAGATGGATCGCGGATCCAATGGCAAGGGCAGCAGCAGGAACATCCTGTTCAACAAGTACGAGACAGGGAAGATGCTGGGACAGGGGAACTTCGCGAAAGTTTACCACGGGAGAAACCTGAGCACAAACGAGAGCGTGGCCATCAAGGTCATAAAAAAGGAGAGGCTTCAGAAGGAGAGGCTGGTCAAACAGATTAAACGCGAGGTTTCCGTCATGCGCTTGGTGCGTCACCCCCACATCGTTGAACTCAAAGAGGTGATGGCCAACAAAGCCAAAATCTTCATGGTCGTCGAATACGTCAAGGGAGGGGAACTCTTCGCCAAGGTGGCCAAGGGAAAGATGAAGGAAGACGTGGCTAGAAAGTACTTTCAACAGCTCATCAGCGCGGTCGACTTCTGCCACAGCCGCGGCGTCACCCACCGTGATTTGAAGCCGGAGAATCTGCTCCTCGACGAGAACGAAGACCTTAAAGTCTCCGACTTTGGCTTGTCGGCACTACCGGACCAGCGCAGATCCGACGGGATGCTCGTGACGCCGTGCGGCACGCCGGCCTACGTGGCGCCGGAGGTTCTGAAAAAAAAGGGCTACGATGGGTCGAAGGCTGATATATGGTCATGTGGGGTGATTCTCTTCGCTCTTCTTTCTGGGTATTTACCCTTCCAGGGTGAGAATGTGATGAGGATTTATAGCAAGTCTTTCAAAGCTGATTATGCATTCCCGGAATGGATTTCCCCTGGGGCCAAACGCTTGATCTCTAATTTGCTGGTTGTGGACCCACAGAAGAGGTATTCCATCCCTGACATCATGAAGGATCCTTGGTTCCAAATTGGGTTCATGCGGCCCATTGCGTTTTCCATGAAGGAGACGGCTCTGGAGGATAACATTGACTTCAACGGGGACGATGCTGCTAGCAGTGGAAATGTTAGTGGTAACGACGATGGCAACAGCAGTAACAACGATGAAGGGGAAACGGTCGAGGCCAAGCCGGCTCGTCCGTCTTACAATGCTTTCGAGATAATATCCTCGTTGTCGAACGGGTTTGATCTGAGGAATTTGTTTGAGACGAGGAAGCGGTCGCCGTCGATGTTCATATCGAAGCATTCGGCTTCCTCGGTGATGGCGAAGCTGGAAGCGGTGGCGAAGAAGCTGAACTTTAGGGTGACGGGGAAGAAGGAGTTCATGGTGAGGATGCAGGGGGCGACGGAAGGGAGGAAGGGGAAGCTGGGAATGACGGTGGAGGTGTTCGAGGTGGCGCCGGAGGTGGCGGTGGTGGAGTTCTCGAAGTCGGCCGGAGACACGCTTGAGTACATAAAGCTGTGCGAGGAACAAGTGCGGCCTTCGCTCAAAGACATTGTCTGGACTTGGCAAGGGGACTGCAACTCCCACCAGTGACTCCAAATGGGATTACTTTCCTATTATTATGTGCATTCTATTGAAAAAAAATGAAAACCAAAATAGCTAGTTTGTCAATTATCTTAGTTGTTTCCATTATCACTGTCCATTTGGATTTAGATTTAATACTAGTACTGTGTAATAAATGAACAACTAGTTGGAATTTGGTATGGATGTTGTTTGAGGATCATAAGAACCATGAATGAGAAAAGGCGCAGAGTTTAACAGACTACTTATTTCCTTTATTTGCTCGTCTGTGTGTTTTTGTGATCCTTGTGCTACTGCTACTACTTTTGGCAGGGTCTATAAGTTTACCAGAGACAAGAAGGCATCCGGTTAATCTGGATGATGCTAGATTTACATTATTAATATTGATATTTTAACATGTTCCTTTTAAACAGATTGTTTTGTTATCACAAGTTCAAGCCTCTTAATGTTATGGGCAGGTTGATAGAGAGAACAGAAATATAAATATGTACTTGTCTGGTCATAGTAAATTTGGACATGTCGACCTTTTTCTTTATTACACAAGATCCAATTCGTCTTGGCTACCTAATCCAAACTCAGCTAATTTGTCTTAACCACCTGGTCACCCAGGAACCAATGTGGAATGCACAGCCTCTTCATAAATGTTTCCCGCAATGCAATCCCATACATCAGAAATATAAGTGCAGATACTGCATAAATCTCCTTATTTGTCACCACTTGGTTATAACAGCTGATTCTAAAAGATGCGAGATATCAATCATGTCTATATAAAGTTTTTTATGTTTTTTACTTTCCTGAGACACGAGAGGAGTATTAGTAGTATGTTTTAAACTCAATTTTTGATATACTCATCACTTCACACACTTACAACAGCATTAGAGCTTTTCAGTACCTCTACCACCAATATTGATGAAAATAGAGAAAGAAATGTATACTGAATAGATATATTTAATGATTTTTATAAGAGTGAGAATTAAAAGAAGGAACATCAATCTGGTTGTGATTCTTGATCCTAGAGGTGGAGTGGAGCTGCTACTGTCCAATGTGTGCGTCCTGGGTGTCCGTGGTACCTCACCCGTGAGCATGGGCGGAGTCAGGGGGGGACACGGGGGTCCTCGGCCCCCCAACATTTTAAAAAATTTTTATTATCATATAAAATTATAATTAAATTAAAATATATATACTTTCTGTCCTCTTATTCTGTCTACCCTCATAATATAGTATAAAAATATTATATATAAATTAAATTTAAATATAATTTTTTTAATTTTAAACAATCAAATATATAATTTTATATATAAAAGAAAATATTTTATCAATTTTTATATTTATATTATATATTTTTTGATAAATATCATCAATTAAAAAAAAATATGATAAATTAATGATTTTATAAGATTGAGTTAGATTTTATGATAATTGATAATTTTTATAACATGAAACATCGTTGAGTACAATTAAAAAATTAAATATACCATATATATATTTGATTTTATATATAATTATTTATGTTGATTTTAAATATACGTAAATGATTTATAATTTATTAATAATTTTATTTATTATATTTATTTTTACGTGATAATTAATTTTAATGTATATATATTAATTTTTTTTAATTACTCTGACTCGGTCTAACCCAATCTGGTCTGACCCGATTCGACCTGGACCGACTCAATTCGACCCGATTCGATTCGATTCGATTCGGTCCGGCCCCCTTACCTAAAATTCCTGGCTCCGCCCCTGTCCGTGAGTTACTTTTTTGCCAGCTTTTGCCCTTTTTAGATCCGTGGGAACTAACAAGCAAGCATACGGATTGGGATAAGAGTCAATAAAGTGACTGGGTGTGCTGGATCCTTGTCAAAATCTAATGCTTTACATATATACTTGATTAGCTTTTGAATATATGAAAAGGCCATTCCCCATTGATGAGAAGGGAAGCAACAAATAATTATGTGGGGTCTGGTGAGAGGTTAGATGCGAAGGTAGCAACAGAAGCTGACTCGGATCAGACTCAATCAATTTTGTCAAATTAGCCTCCATTCCTAGGAGTTATCCACCGTTTGCAGATCACGCCATGCCAATGCTAACTCTATATCTCATTTTCTCAAGTTGCCCCTCCCTCTCTCATACGCATCTCTCTATCTATCTATCTATCTATCTATCTGATTTGACGCTTCTCCAATTATCAACTTGCATTTCCATTCATCATCATTTCATTTCATGGATTAAATCACTTTATTATGGATTGCACCCTAATATTCCTCGTTCACGGCCTTATTTATAAACTAATACAATTAATTATAGCTTGTTAAAATTTATCACAAATGCATTTCGATGATCAAATAAATGTTTAGGTTTTATGTTTAACATCAAGTCGTATTCTGCTGTTTCTATCAAACCTAAACACACTTTAATGTATGATGTATCCTCATGCTGGGATGCTCCTTAGAAATTGAAGTATTGAAAGAAAAAAAATATATGTATAAATGAAAGGACAAAGTAGTGAGTGAGGAGGCAATTCCTTGCCTCAGATATGTTTGTGGGTTTGGCGAGTCCTTCCAAATTATTTGTGATGAGTGTTGCTTGCCCACATGGATGCGTCTATTGTTGAAGAAAGCTCCTGCACAACCGAGTTTATCTGGGGATTAAACATGGATAATTCTCCAAGATAAAAATAAATAAATACTCTTATTATTTTCCATCTTTGCAGAGCACCACATTTTTTTTTCCTTTTTCTTGTGTTTTTTCCTTAAAAGAAATAGGGTGGCTGATTGATGGTAAAGAACGATTACAGACCGCTGATCAAATTCGAAAGCCACTGACCACCCGATTGCACAGAAAATTAACCCTATCTTTTAGTTCATAATTCTGTCAACTCTTCAATTTTAATATGATAACTTGAAAAAGTAAATTAACTGTGTGCAGTAGTGTCAATAATTTATTAAAAAAAAGAAAAAAAAAAAAAAACCATCTAGTTACTTTCTTTACATATACTTTATTTGTGTGATAAAAATTGGTTATTTTTTATTTTAAATTAAAGATTATGTTTTTTTTTAACATAAATGAACTTACTCAATTTTATAAAATTAATTTATAAGATTTGTTTCTACTTATATATATTTGATTTGCCCCACTTATGTATATTGATTTTGCTTTTTGACCATATATTTAAGTAATATGGAATATTTCCATGTCGAGATTATATTAGTTTGAAAGTATACTAGTTCGAACGTGGGACTGGACAGACTGACTAGACCAAGACAATTATAAAATGACATATGTGAGTGATAATAGATTCTAATATCATAATAATATCAAATTAATACAAATTTAAAAGTTAATAATGATAATAATATTTTTATTTATAAGAAAATAACAAAAAGTATAATTCAAACATTTTTTAAAATACAATACACTATATCTTAAAGTTGTTGCCATATAAACCAATATCATTTCCCCTCATTTAGAATTTATATATATATATATATAGTTAATAAAGTTGTGATTAATAATGTATAAACAATGTTTAATATAGAAGAGGGGAAGGAGACAAATATGACGGAGAGATAGAAGGAGATATTTTGGTTGCCCTCCAACTTGGCATGAAAGTTGAAGATGTACTTTCAACAACAAACAATAAATTTCAAATTATATGTTTTACTTTGAAAATATAATAATCTTTATCTCCTTACAACTATTTGATGTACCAATGATAAAAACAGCAACTTCTTTCAGGATATCAATGGCTTTTTCTTTCTATCTTATAAAAACAAAATGAATGTTGAAGAGTTATGTTTGGAACTAAAAAGGAAACAAGTTCATTTTTAATTTTTTTTCTTTCTATTTTCTATTAAATTTAACAAAAAAAAAACCATATTATTATCACTTATATACTTAATTTCTTTATTTCTCTGTGTTTTTTGTTTGAGTAATCTTTCCTTCCAAATAATATAAGACAAAGTAGTGAGTCAGATGGGAAACAGTGGACATCTCAAGATCTTTCAAATTCATTGCAAACAGTGTAGTTGGCCTGTTCCTCTGCTTTCATAATTAAAGAAACCACAATCCATGTAAATCGGACCATAGTTCCTGCATTAAAAGTACTTCTTTTTCAGTTAGGTATATAATAATTAAAGTTTCCTTCAAAATAATCATTGCATCATTCTGGTTTCTGAGAGAAAAAAAAATCTTCATCTTTGCTATGTATTTCATTTTAATTACTTCTCCATATTTTACTCCTAAAAATTGTAGGTTTTACTTTTATATAAGTAATTTTGTAATCATTTAGAATTTTTTCGGTCAATTTTTTCACTATATATTCTTATAAAACTGGATGAAAAAGAGTCCTACTGAATGATTTTTTTATATAAAAAATAAAATAAACCAAATCTATCTTATATATAAGAAAATGAGTGTAGGTCAGTTGTAAAAGAACTCTTCAATTCCTAGGTACACTTTCTTTGAATTCTGAAATTTTTAGTTAAATAACAGGTTAAACCAATTAATGTCCAATCATTAATTTAAATTAATGTCCTCATAAGATGGGAGAAGAAGTTTATTGATGGGCCGGGCCGAAAGATTGTTATTGAATGAAGTATTCTCACATTCTACTTATAAATTAATGTGTGAAGTTATTCCTAAGTTTCACTTTACAATAAATATTTGCAGACACTTCATATACATATCTATTTCTATACACTCCTTTTAACTCATATTTTTATATATATATTAAAAAATTTGGATGGAGTAAGTTTTTTTTCCCAATAAAATAGATATTTTATACAGTAACATTTAATACAAATTCATTTTTTTAAAATTCTATTATTATTTTAATTATTTATTTTTATTAATATTATTACTAATAATAATTAATAAAGCTGAAAATATTTTGAAGGAGAATCCCATAGGCTAAGACTCTAAGAACTAGCTAGAAACTACATATGGAATTAGGGAATAAATATGTATTCAGTTCAATCTTAATATTGGATTTGGATGCTCTCAAATTTCCATTGGAGGTCAATATTCGATTCTCTCTTTTTCTCTATCACAATTATTGAAAAATATTTATAATGAACCTCTTTTAATGTGCGAATACTGAAAAATAGAATAATTGCAGACTTATATAAAAAGAAATAGCAAAAGATTGTATGTATTTAAATTGTAATTCACTGCTTAATTTTATAACTTCAAACAAAATATTTGAAAAGAATAAAATATATTCTTTTATTCAATGTGAAAATAAGAGACTAACCCACTTTTTTTTTATATTGGGCTGTACTGTGGAACATGATGAGAAAGGAATGTTTTGGTTGGCTCTTAAATTTTCTTCATTGAAGATAGAGATTTTTTTTTTGGGGTCATAACTGGAGATTGGGTTCAAAAGAAAGAATGTTCTGGAATGGATCAGTCTTTAGCCCAGAACCGTCAAGAATGCGTTATGGGCCCACTTCCATTATTATCTAATTTAAAATATTATTTTAAAATGGAAATAGAAATAGGAGCTATTGTTGTGAGTTATGTGGAAGTGTCCCTTTAACAGAATCCAAACGGGGCCTAGTGAGCAGAGTACAACATGGGACTTCCTTTCCTCCCACTGGGAGAGACATGTTTTTAATTTTCTAATAAATCAAATCTTATTCATCACAATACTTCAAAACAAAACGTAACAACTTTCGATGTTACGTGGCAACATGGCTTCGCGTGCTTTTTTCTCTGCTACAGAATAGACACACACGATGATTCTTCCTACATCTTTCATGGTTCATGTTTCTCCTTTCTCAATTTCCTCTTATAAACTTCAAACACATAATCATTTTCTAATATTAATTCTAACGTATACTCATCTTCAATTTTTTTATTTATCTTAATATCTAACTTTTATGTATTATTTAAATATAGTAGAGATTTCTTAAAATGAAAATATCCAGTTTATAGAAAAATAAACGAGAGTTTTTTTTTTCTTAAATTAAAATATTTCACTTTGCATAATTATATAAAAGGTTTAATTTTATACTTATTTTCTTTGAAATAATGACAAATGATATTTGTATATAAATATAGTTTATTATAGTAATGGAAATAATATATAGATGAGAGTGGAGGTGGAGAAGGAAATGTGCATGATACTATAAAAACGAAGGCAGATCCATAGTCAAAGTTGGAGCTTACTCAGTTCCAAACCGAACAAGACAATAGAGAGTGGTGTGCTGTGGTGTGGTGTGCTGCGCAGCTTTAACTTTTCCACCTCATTCGTATGCAATCTCTCTCTTTTCTTCTTTCGTTGAAAAATGGAAATTTTAAATCTTTCACTTTTCTTCGGTTGCACTCATGCAACTTAAGAGTTCACTTCTGCACCTTCTTCATCTCAATTGATTATTCTTCCCAAAGATTTATATTTTTACCCGAATCCACAACTGGGATGGTTTTTCACTACATTTTGCCCAAACTAAAGGACCACGAGATTAAAGATTCGTTTTGATTGCATCCCATTTGTGTGACTTTGCTTTACTGATATATTTGCCTTCGTTTTTTGTGTGCAGGAACGGAAAAAAAAAAAAGAGAACATGGCTGTCACAGGATCTGGTTCCGGGCAGCCACAATTTATTTCGAGTACTGGCAACCGAAGCTTTTCCAATGCGCCACTCATTGAGAACTCAAATACTAATCAAATTGTTGTGCCTGATGTGAGTTTCGTCTCTCATTGAATCCCTTCATTTTTTTAATTCTCTATCTGAGGTTTTAGTTAATGTTGCTATGGTAAAAATGATAAGACGAACATTACTTTACCTTCCCACCAAACTTTAAGATTAAAGATTAGTTGTATGGGATAAGCCAATTTTGTTTGTATGCTACATCAAGATGTCGTGCCTGGAATTGGAAAATGTTGTAGAAACTGAAAGAGCTAACAAGGGACGGAAAATTTTTAGTCTGTTGACAGGTGTTTGAGATAACTAAGGAATATTCCAAGTTTTTGTTAGTTGTATTATCATGTCACGTATGAGTTATAGTAGTATTGGTTTTCAACTAGTGACAAAAGTCTATTATTTTCTCTGGTAGAGAAATCTATTAGCAGGTCATGACACTGTTAATAACTGCTTTGTATTCAGCTTGTGTAGCATTTGGTTTGTGTCTTTGCAAAACCTCCAATTGAATTGAGTTGGCTTATGAAAGGGGAAAAGAAAATAGAGGAGAGAGATTGATATGAATTGAAGAACACCCCATCCAGCCACCTGGCTTGGGACAATATCATTTTTCATTTGGCACTTTATCAAATGAAAGGAATATAAGGATTATGGATTCTAACCAATGATTCTGTTTCTTTAACCTTTAAGTTTTCACCTGCCATATTTTTTTTATGATTTTGTTGAAACAGTAATTTTTAACATTTTGTTTAATTAAATAGTTAAATAATGGTGCAATCTAAGTTGTGTGTTCTGGAGTACACTGCATTAATATATGCTTCATCTGATAACTGTTGTTTACTTGATAATCACCATGCATGCTTCTATTTTGCAGAGAAGAAGCTGGAAAAATTTATTTGCCTATATGGGGCCTGGGTTTCTTGTATCCATTGCATACATAGACCCAGGGAACTGTAAGATCGTACTATTCTTAATTTTCTTCTGTTATGAAGGGAACATAGCTTCTGACATGGTATACTTATGGTATTCTTATAATAACTTGCAGTTGAAACGGATCTTCAGTCTGGGGCACAACATAAATATGAGGTGCTCTGACACATTCTTGTGATAGTCAATCCTTTCTTCATCTCTTTTTCACATTTTTTTTTTTTTTTCAGTTACTTTGGATCATATTGTTGGCATCATGTGCTGCTCTTGTCATTCAATCTATGGCAGCCAATCTTGGGGTGGTCACTGGTACTTGATTTGATAATCAATATGATTTCTATTGAATAAATTTGGTATGTATGTGAGTTGTAAATTTCATAGTTTGTTCTGGTTTCCTTCAATTTATTTTTGCTGTTTGTAGGAAAACACTTAGCAGAGCATTGTAGAACTGAATATCCTGGGGTGCCCAACTTCATCCTTTGGATTATTGCTGAAATTGCTATAGTGGCCTGTGACATTCCTGAAGGTATGTATTGAGATGAATTATGCATGTGAAATTCTTCCATTATTTTATTTATAGATGTAAATAGTATGGGGCTTTTTTGGATTTATTTTTATGCTTAGGATGGTAACTGGAGTGCAGGGATTACATCTTATTTAATATATTCAAATATTCAATAAGTTCATTGTTAACTAAACTGACTCACTAAATCAAGATCAGTGAAGTATTATAGTTAAAATAAGTGATGCAATTTCACTTTCCTTTAGTTTCCTCCACTCATTTGAGCTACAAACAGTACAATTAAAAAAATGCTGGTCAGAATAACTAGAAATCCTACTTGAGGAAAAAGTGAAAGTCAAATGGGCAAATTATCTAGTTTTTAAAACAAACAATAAAATTTCATTTTTTTCCTGCCTTTTCTTTTTCTTATTTATCTTTATCTTGAATTTTTCATTGTACATATGCAGTAATTGGGACAGCCTTTGCATTGAACATGCTCTTCAACATACCTGTTTGGATTGGTGTTCTTCTGACAGGACTGAGCACATTGATCCTCTTAGCATTACAGCAATATGGGGTAGTTTACATATTCTGTTTTTATCCTGCAAAAAGCTATGGTTGTCATTGCATGTTATATTAGGACTATCTATAGAAAAACAATACGAGCCTTTTTTTTATTGTTGCTGAACAGGTTAGGAAACTCGAATTCTTGATTGCATTTCTTGTATTTACAATTGCTGCATGTTTTATGGCTGAGCTTGGATATGCAAAGCCAGATGCTAAAGAAGTTATAAAGGGTCTTTTTGTGCCAGAACTAAAGGGAAGTGGTGCTACTGGTCTTGCAATTTCACTCCTTGGAGCTATGGTTATGCCGTGGGTTCTTCATGTCTTATTCGACCATTTAATTTTTCTTTTCTTTTAAAATATATTTTCATGCCATGCTTCTTTTTGAATTTTCCTCAGGCACAATCTCTTCCTGCACTCAGCACTGGTACTGTCTAGGAAAATACCACGATCAGTTCGGGGAATCAAGGTAAACATCTTTAATTTTACATGCATGCTTAAAATTTTTTTCCCTTTAAAGATTTATCTCTGATCCAAGTAATGTCTTAATGTTGTTTGTCTTTGTACACCAGTTTCTTCAACGATGTAGTTGATGTTTAAGATGTAGTAAATTTATCAACAATAGTGTTTCTCTTTTTAACTGTTGGAACCTTATTATCTTATTCTACTTCTTTAAGTGTGTTCTTCCATGTGATTGTGAAGATATTTATGTCCTTATCTGGACCATGCATTTGCAAATATCTCAGTTGGTTGATAAATATGTAAAGCATTCTTGTTCTCCATCTCTCTCCTTTTTGTGCTGAGCTTTCAAAGTTTATTTTTATCATCAATACTGAATTTTCCCATTTCATCTTCTTTGACAAGAATAATCTAAAACAGTAAATTTTATTGGAATTTGAATTATTGTTGGAAGGTCCTGTGAAGTTTTTAACCTTGTAAACATTCAGAAAAAATTGGCAACGTTAAAACCTAGCATTAAGTAATTATGGAAAAGCGGTATCTTGTGTTTCATTTAGCAATTTTGTTTGACAGGAGGCTTGCAGATTTTACATGATAGAAAGTGCCTTCGCCCTCATGGTGGCCTTCCTCATAAATGTTTCTGTTATTTCTGTAAGCGGTGCCATTTGCAATTCTTCGAATTTGAATGCAGAAGATCAGATGAGCTGTCAGAATTTGGATCTGAACAAAGCCTCCTTCCTACTCAGAGTATGTGAAAACTGTAGATGTTTTTCTTACCTTGGGTATATAAGTTACTGATTCATCTGATTCATATATAATGGTTATTGTTAAGGTGCTAATAAAATCATAGCTGATTCATCTGTTATGTGCCATACTCAGAATGTCTTGGGGAAATGGAGTTCAAAACTGTTTGGAATTGCTTTGCTTGCATCAGGTCAAAGTTCTACTATAACAGGAACCTATGCAGGGCAGTATGTCATGCAGGTAGTTGGTTTTGTGGATTTTTTTACATTTCTTTTACCATTAAAATACTAGAACATGCTTACATCTTAACTAGAAAGAAACCAATTATGATCTTAGCAAAATGACAATAATAATTGCTCTTAGTAATAGTTTTATATACATATCTTTTTGCAATGTACTTCTCTATTGAAGATAAAAGTTCGGAACGTCAATCACAATTCATTAAGTTAAGTATAGATGGAGTCATGTACTATTTACGTGTGGTATTTTTATGTTCAATAAACCTGCCATATCCTTTAAGACCTATCATACCAAGTAACATGTGTCCGTAATGGTCCTTCGGGTTAAGAATTTTCTTAGTTTTGCTGTGGTTTGCTTACATAATGGCTATTTTGAAGCATTAGTGATCTTTTTCTGTTTCTAGATTTTGTATTTCCCCGTGCATTCGTTGTTCTTTCAGGGATTTCTTGATTTACGACTGGAGCCATGGATTCGGAATATGTTAACTCGTTGCTTAGCCATAGTTCCTAGTTTGATTGTTGCAGTCGTTGGTGGCTCTGCTGGGGCTGGGAAGCTCATAATAATTGCATCTGTAAGATATCTTTTCCATTCAATTTTCTTTGATTTCGTCACTTGGGTATATGCTTGTATTAAAGTCAGTTTTTTGTTTAAATTATCCTACTAAAATCATGGAAAATTTTCATATTTTTAACTCAACTGCATAATGGTCACTGGTCAGTGGTATACATAACTGCACTCTGTAATGCACCACTTGTTCTGTATGAAAAAAATCGTCTGCATGGCATTATTTTATATTTCCTGTTGTTTGTGCATGCATGTATTTTTGCTTACAAAAGAGTTGGTGTCTGGCTCAAAGTCATAGCTTGTGCTGAAGCCCTTCTTTGTCTTTCTGATCAGATGATCTTATCATTTGAACTTCCTTTTGCTTTGGTTCCACTCCTCAAGTTTACAAGCTGCAAAACTAAGATGGGGGCACATGTCAACTCTACCATGGTAATTTTTCTTAGTAACATGAAATTTGCAGTTCTAGATATGAAAAAAAAAGCTGACTGTTGTGCATTTAATTACCTTACTTTCTTAAATGCAGATTTCAGCTGTTACATGGATAATCGGTAGCCTCCTTATGGCCATTAACATATACTACTTGATAACTGGCTTCATCAAGCTGCTTCTTCATAGTCACATAAAAAATGTGATTAAGGTGTTTCTTGGAATATTAGGATTTTCAGGCATGGCAATATATTTGGCTGGTATAACGTATCTAGTACTCCGCAAAAATAAAGAGGCTACACACCTGTTGGTTCTAACAGCACCAGAAAATCAACAAATGACAAATGAACAAGGCAATGGATCAATATATTCTCTTCCAAGAGAAGACATAGTAAGCATGCAATTGCCTCAAAGAAGTACTCCTGCTGAGCTTGACTGACAAATATGTCTCAATAGAGTAGAATAGCAATATAGACTTAAATAAATAAATATCATTATTTTAATTTCTAGAATCAGTAATATTGGACTACTATCAGATTGACTTCAGGTATCACTTTATTGGATTTTCATGCCATACATATTTTTTTGTGATTCGAAACTTGTGTGTAGGTGTAGGTGCTTCTATCCTTTCTCCACATTCTTCTTATTGACCAAGTTAGGATAATGTGTTATGAAGAGAGTTATTAAACAAATGTGTACAGAGAGAATCAAGTTGTTTTTTTGAGTAATTATTGTTAAATTATTATTATTTTCATTATTTTTTTACATATTAAATTTTATTATTCCAGTTAAATAAAATAATTATTCAATAGATTAAATTTAGTTTTACTTTTTTCTGTTCAAAATTGTTAATGTTTTAATTTAACTTTAATGTATCATTAGTCCAATTTAACGATTCCAAAGTCTCATTTTTCAACTGTTTTACTACCCTTAAATACAAAGTTCTTGGATTTGCTGAAGCCTGAATCAGCAAATTTCAAAGTTAAAACACTACCCTACTCTCACATCAAACCAGTCAACAGAGTCAACATCACCCTCAATGTCAAACTCAATCATCATCTCTATCTTTCTTCTGTACTTGGTCAATCAATATGAGTAAAACCCATTCATATTAAAAGGTCAGCTAATTTATCATATTCCTTCAGTTCAATCTTAATATTGGATTTGGATGCTCTCAAATTTCCATTGGAGGTCAACATTCGATTCTCTCTTTACAATTATTTGGATCGTTTTTCATCTCAACATGTTTTATAATATTTATATTGAACCTTTTTTAATGTGAGAATATTGAAAAATAGAATAATTGCATACTTATATAAAAAGAAATAACAAAGAGATTGTATGTATTTAAAGTGTAATTCACTGCTTAATTTTATAACTTCAAATAAAATATTTGAAAAGAATAAAATATATTCTTTTATTCAAGGTGGAAATAAGAAACTAATGCACTATTTTTTTTTTTATATTGGGCTGTACTGTGGAACATGATGAAAAAGGAATGTTTTGGTTGGGCTCTTAAATTTTTTTCACTGAAGATAGAGATTTTTTTTTGGAGTCATAACTGGAGATTGGGTTCAAAAGAAAGAATGTTCTGAGAATGGATCAGTCTTTAGCCCAGAACCGTCAAGTACGCGTTATGGGCCCATGATTGCTGTGAGTTATGGTGAGCAGAGTATGGACTTTCCTTTCCTCCCACTCGCAGATATTCTATTCTTGTTCTGACAATTCAAAATTTTGGCTCTTTTTCTCTATCAAAGCCGTCTTCCGTAACATTTCTTCAATCTTCTTCTAACTAAGCACATGCTCCTCTTAACCATGCAATGACGGGGCCTAACCATGCACAGAGCTGCACGTTTAACACATTCAAGGTGTGCTTTCTATAAGCACGTGCGGTTCCAAAACCGTGCACGGCTGACATGGATTACATTTTAGATTTTTGGATTTCATTTGGGACTCAATGATAATCTATAAATAGGTCTCCTCTCCCTCCTCTGTAATCACTTGTCCGTAAAGTTCTTCCTTCATTTTCTTCTTCTTTGCTTCACAGTTTGTTAATTGATTTTTCAAAATTCTGGACTGCACTCTTGTGATTTGAGCTCTTGTGATTTGAAAGTTTTTAATCAGTAAAATCTTGTTCTAAAGCCTTGCAACATGTTTAAGAGCCTCTTATACCTTTGAGGACTCCATAATTTATATTGTTTTTCACTACATTTTGCCCACGAGATTAAATATTCGTTCTGATTGGAACTTATCTTTACTATATATTTGCCTTCGTTTTTTGTGTGCAGGAACATGGCTGATACAGGATGTGGTTGGGGGCCGCCACAATTTATTTCAAGCACTGGCAACCGAAACTTTTCCAATCCTCCACTCGTTGAGAACTCAGATACTAAAACAATTGTTGTGCCTGATGTGAGTTTCGGCTCTCATTGAATCTCTTCATTTTTTTTTTTTAATTCTCTATCTGAGTTTTTAGTTAGTGATGTTATGGTAAAAATGATGAGACGATCATTACCTGCCCACCTAAATTTAAGATTAAATATTAGTTGTATGGGATAAGCCAATTTTTTTTATGGTACATCAAGTGTATAATCACCATTCATGCATGCTTCTATTTTGCAGAGAAGAAGCTGGAAAAATTTATTTGCCTATATCGGGCCTGGCTTTCTTGTATCCATTGCATACATAGACCCAGGGAACTGTAAGATCGTACTATTCTTAGTTTTCTTCTATAATGAAGGGAAGATAACTTCTGACATGGTATATTTATGGTATTCTTACAATAACTTGCAGTTGAAACGGATCTTCAGTCTGGGGCACAATATAAATATGAGGTGCTCTGACACATTCTTGTGATAGTCAATCTTTCCTTCATCTCTTTTTCACATTTGTTTTTTTTTTTTTTCAGTTACTTTGGATCATATTGTTGGCATCATGTGCTGCTCTTGTAATTCAATCTATGGCAGCCAATCTTGGGGTGGTCACTGGTACTTGATTTGATAATTAATATGATTTCTATTGAATAAATTTGGTATCTATGTGAGTTGTAAATTTTATAGTTTATTCTGGTTTCCTTCAATTTAATTTTTCTGTTTGCAGGAAAACACTTAGCAGAGCATTGTAGAACTGAATATCCTCGGGTTCCCAACTTCATCCTTTGGATTATTGCTGAAATTGCTATATTGGCCTGTGACATTCCTGAAGGTATGTAGTGAGATGAATTATACATGTGAAATTCTTCCATTATTTTATTTATAGATGTAAATAGTATAGGGCTTTTTTGGATTTATTTTTATGCTTAGGATGGTAACTGGAGTTCAGTGATTAAATCGTATTTAATATATTCAATAAGATCATTGTTAACTAAACTAAGTCAAGATCAGTGAAGTATTATAGTTAAAATAAGTGATGCAATTTCACTTTTCTCCCCTCATTTGAGTTACAAAACAGTACAATTAAAAAAAAAAATGCTGGTCAGAATAACTAGAAATCCTACATGAGGAAAAAGTGAAAGTCAAATAGGAAAATTGTCTAGATTTTAAAACAAACAATGAAATTTCATTTTTTCCTGCCTTTTCTTTTTCTTATTTATCTTTATCTTGAATTTTTCATTGTACATATGCAGTAATTGGGACAGCCTTTGCATTGAACATGCTCTTCAACATACCTGTTTGGATTGGTGTTCTTCTGACAGGACTGAGCACATTGATCCTCTTAGCATTACAACAATATGGGGTAGTTTACATATTCTGTTTTTATCCTGGAAAAAGTTATGGTTGTTATTGCATGTTATATTAGGACTATCTATAGAAAAACAATACGAGCCTTTTTTTTATTGTTGCTGAACAGGTTAGGAAACTCGAATTCTTGATTGCATTTCTTGTATTTACAATTGCTGCATGTTTTATGGCTGAGCTTGGATATGCAAAGCCAGATGCTAAAGAAGTTATAAAGGGTCTTTTTGTGCCAGAACTAAAGGGCAGTGGTGCTACTGGTCTTGCAATTTCACTCCTTGGAGCTATGGTTATGCCGTGGGTTCTTCATGTCTTATTCGACTATTTAATTTTTCTTTTCTTTTAAAATATATTTTCATGCCATGATTCTTTATGAATTTTCCTCAGACACAATCTCTTCCTGCACTCAGCACTGGTACTGTCTAGGAAAATACCACGATCAGTTCGGGGAGTCAAGGTAAACATCTTTAATTTTACATGCATGCTTAAAATTTTTTTCCTTTTAAAGATTTATCTCTGATCTAAGTAATGTCTTAATGTTATTTGTCTTTGTACACCAGTTTCTTCAACGATGTAGTTGATGTTTATGATGTAGTAACTTTATCAACAATAGTGTTTCTCTTTTTAACTGTTGGACCCTTATTATCTTATTCTACTTCTTTAAGTGTGTTCTTCCATGTGATTGTGAAGATATTTATGTCCTTATCTCGACCATGCATTTGCAAATATATCAGTTGGTTGATAAATATGTAAAGCGTTCTCTTGTTCTCCATCTCTCTCCTTTTGTGCTGAGCTTTCAAAGTTTATTTTTATCATCAATACTGAATTTTCCCATTTCATCTTCTTTGACAAGAATAATCTAAAACAGTAAATTTTATTGGAATTTGAATTATTGTTGGAAGGTCCTGTGAAGTTTTTAACCTTGTAAACATTCAGAAAAAATTGGCTACGTTAAAACCTAGCATTAAGTAATTATGGAAAAGCGGTATCTTGTGTTTCATTCAGCAATTTTCTTTGACAGGAGGCTTGCAGATTTTACATGATAGAAAGTGCCTTCGCTCTCATGGTGGCCTTCCTCATAAATGTTTCTGTTATTTCTGTAAGCGGTGCCATTTGCAATTCTTCGAATTTGAATGCAGAAGATCAGATGAGCTGTCAGAATTTGGATCTGAACAAAGCCTCCTTCCTACTCAGAGTATGTGAAAACTGTAGATGTTTTTCCTACCTTGGGTACATAAGTTACTGATTCTTCCACAGTTAACGCCAATTCTTAAGCTTCATATATAATGGTTATTGTTAAGGTGCTAATAAAATCATAGCTGATTCATCTGTTATGTGCCATACTCAGAATGTCTTGGGGAAATGGAGTTCAAAACTGTTTGGAATTGCTTTGCTTGCATCAGGTCAAAGTTCTACTATAACAGGAACCTATGCAGGGCAGTATGTCATGCAGGTAGTTGGTTTTGTGGATTTTTTTACATTTTTTTTTTCCATTAAAATACTAGAACATGTTTACATCTTAACTAGAAAGAAACCAATGATGATCTTAGCAAATGACAATAATAATTGCTCTTAGTAATAATTTTATATACATATCTTTTTGCAATGTACTTCGGAATGTCAATCACAATTCATTAAGTTAAGTATAGATGGAGTCATGTACTCTTTACGTGTGGTATTTTTATGTTCAATAAACCTGTCATATCCTTTAAGACCTATAATACCAAGTAACATGTGTCCGTAATGGTCGTTCGGGTTAAGAATTTTCTTAGTTTTGCTGTGGTTTACTTACATAATGGCTATTTTGAAGCATTAGTGATCTTTTTCAGTTTCTAGATTTTGTATTTCCCCGTGCATTCGTTGTTCTTTCAGGGATTTCTTGATTTACGACTGGAACCATGGATTCGGAATATGTTAACTCGTTGCTTAGCCATAGTTCCTAGTTTGATTGTTGCAGTCATTGGTGGCTCTGCTGGGGCTGGGAAGCTCATAATAATTGCATCCGTAAGATATCTTTTCCATTCAATTTTCTTTGATTTCGTCACTTGGGTATATGATTGTATTAAAGTCAATTTTTTGTTTAAATTATCCTACTAAAATCATGGAAAATTTTCATATTTTTAACTCAACTGCATAATAGTCAGTGGTCAGTGGCATACATAACTGCACTCTGTAATGCACCACTTGTTCTGTATGAAAAAAATCGTCTGCATGGCATTATTTTATATTTCCTGTTGTTTGTGCATGCATCTATTTTTGCTTACAACAGAGTTGGTGTCTGGCTCAAAGTCATAGCTTGTGCTGAAGCCCTTCTTTGTCTTTCTGATCAGATGATCTTATCATTTGAACTTCCTTTTGCTTTGGTTCCACTCCTCAAGTTTACAAGCAGCAAAACTAAGATGGGTGCACATGTCAACTCTACCATGGTAATTTTTCTTAGTAACATGAAATTTGCAGTTCTAGACTGCAACCAAATAGTACATTGATAACATATTTTATAAAAATCAGCAGTGACGTTTTCTTGAAAACTGTAAACATGCTAATATATATATATTTTTTAAATAATATAAATGAAGAATAAAAAATATTAGTAGATTGTTATGAAAAGATCTATATAATAAAAGAAACCAACAAATTCACATCTCACATCACACATGCAATAATGAAGAGAGGTTGATTAAATAGAGACAAACAAGCATGGAAAATTTGAGGGGAAAATTCCTAAATATGAAAAAAAAAGCTGACTGTTGTGCATTTAATTACCTTACTTTCTTAAATGCAGATTTCAGCTGTTACATGGATAATCGGTAGCCTCCTTATGGCCATTAACATATACTACTTGATAACTGGCTTCATCAAGCTGCTTCTTCATAGTCACATAAAAAATGTGATTAAGGTGTTTCTTGGAATATTAGGATTTTCAGGCATGGCAATATATTTGGCTGGTATAACGTATCTAGTACTCCGCAAAAATAAAGAGGCTACACACCTGTTGGCTCTAACAGCACCAGAAAATCAACAAATGACAAATGAACAAGGCAATGGATCAATATATTCTCTTCCAAGAGAAGACATAGTAAGCGTGCAATTGCCTCAAAGAAGTACTCCTGCTGATCTTGACTGACAAATATGTCTCAATAGAGTAGAATAGCAATGTAGACTTAAATAAATAAATATCATTATGTTAATTTCTAGAATCGGTAATATTGGACTAGTATCAGATGGACTTCAGGTATCACTTTATTGGAATTGCTAAGCCTTTTGATTTTCATGCCATACATATTTTTTTGTGGTTCGAAACTTGTGTGTAGGTGTAGGTGCTTCTATCCTTTCTCCACATTCTTCTTATTGACCGAGTTAGGTAATGTGTCATGAAGAGAGTTATTAAACAAATGTGTACTGAGAGAATCAAGTTGTTTTTTGAGTAATTATTGTTAAGTTATTATTATTTTCATTAATTCTTTACATATTAAATTTTATTATTCCAGTTAAATAAAATAATTATTCAATAGATTAAATTTAGTTTTGCTTTTTTTTGTTCAAAATTGTTAATGTTTTAATTTAACTTTAATGTATCATTAGTCCAATTTAAAGATTCCAAAGTCTTATTTTTCAACTCTGTTTTACTACCCTTAAATACAAAGTTCTTGGATTTGCTGAATCCTGAATCAGCAAATTTCAAAGTTAAAACACTACCCTACTCTCACATCAAACCAGTCAACAGAGTCAACATCACCCTCAATGTCAAACTCAATCATCATCTCTATCTTTCCTCTGTATTTGGTCAATCAATATGAGTAAAGCCCATTCATAGTAAAAGGTCAGCTAATTTATCATATTCCTTTATTAATTATTAGCCTAAACTTCCTACTTTCGTTCAAGGTATGTTAGGTAAAGGTAAAGAAAAACAGAAAAATACGACAAACAGAAATAAAATAAAAAAATAAATAAATAATAAAAGTATTTGATTTAAGATAAATAATAAATATAAGCAAAAATCAAAATTAAAAAAAAAAAAGTTTCATAATTTGAAATCCTTTTTAAAAAAAAAAATCTATAATCAAATATATCAAGGGTTTTTTTAATCAATCCCTTTCCTTTCCACTCTATTTTACTTCTAACAAACGAGTTACTCTTTCTTCCGAGTTCGGAGGTTAAGTGTTATCCGTGCAGCTACCTTTCTTCTCCCCCATCTTGGGAGATCGGAGATTGTTGCAGGGGATAATGTTATTCTTGAAAAAATATTGAAGAATACAATTTGTTTTAAGAGAGATAAAACAACTTATGGAGCAGAAGAATAATTCAACCATTAATATCATTAAGTCCATAAATGCCAACAATTTGGTGGATGTCTTCTTTATAAAAATCCAAATACAGTATTCTGTTGTAGAATTCTCTATAATATAACATGAGCTAGCCCAGATTGCAAAATGCTGCAGCTTCTTGTCCTGCATTAAACTTGTGATGACAAATTAAATAAAAGGGGCTAGCTAGCTTGTTTAGGATTTCACTGTAGTTGAATCTTCCTGCTTTGCAGGAACAGGAAGGTGGCCTTTCTCCTGCAGGCTCTTAACTGTTTCATATAGACACTGACTCACTGGAGTGAATTCCAATCCCAAATCTTTCAGCTTCTGGTTGGAAAAGATGTAGGGTTTTGCTCTCGGATTCTTTTCATCTGAACACCTGCACATATTCAAACATTTACGTCATACAAATCACCAAAACAGTTTATGTTGGCTATTCTTCAATAAAAATAAATACAATATTAATAAAATTCGATCAATATAATTTTTTAGCAGGCCAATATGATAGCTATAAGGGGTTATACTCTAACCAGTGACAATGACATTGGGTTTGGTAAGGACTCGTACGCTCCACTTGTTTACAAATAAAATAATTGAAAATTATTCAGACATGCATGCGTAAGTGGACGATTACATAAACAAGTCAAAGTTGGTATACCTACTCCAAACACCTCACAACCAATAATCCTATCTCCGTCTCTTGAGTGTTTAATATTCACATGTTTTTACTCTGCATCTCAAATCAAGAAAATGTAACCTTTCATCAATTATTTTTATCACTTATCAGAAGAAAAAACCTCAAAGGGTGTGACCACCACCAAGGTGTTGCTGGTGTTGCCATTGGATTTTGAAGTTTATTAAAAATCATATCAGAATTGAGACATTTTTCAATAACCAAAATAGTCATTACTCTACAGTAAAATATTAAAGAGTCAGATTTCCAATATACATAATTTTGGAAGAAAGGTATGGCATTGCAGTGGGATTTTGATTTTTACCTAACTGGCCATACGAGAGCCTGAGGTCATCCTGACTCCACCTCAGTTTTAGGGGCAAACAAATATATTTAAATGTCATTTTCCAACACTCTTGCGGGACACGAAAATGACTAAACGTAGAAGCTGTAGGTCATCCATAACGTCAATGTCTAGTCTCTATGAATTAAGATGAACTCAACTCATTTAAAGAGAAAATTAAAGAAAAATTCCTACATATTTGGGATACGATGTGCCGGAAAAATGATAGACTCGACAAATTCAATGTACTCGTAAAAGAAATTAAAATCATAGATAATAATTGGCAATAATCATGTCCTATGCACATAGGCACCATCTCTGACCCAAAATATTCTTTTACCCAATTCTGATATTGTGGTCCATCACCACCCATTCCACCTCGATTTGTGCGTTATCATAATTGTTAACCACTCAACAAAAATATGACAGGAGATTGACTTACTTGGTGGGAACTGGGTACTCAGGGAAATACTTGGCCAGAATTTCAACTAGTTCTCCACGGTGCAGGGAGCTTTCAGCACATAAATATCGACCAGAAGCAGAAGGCTTCTCATAAACAAGTATGTGGGCTAATGCCACATCCCTCACATGCACATAAGCCTGTGTGGCATTTGCATAGGTCTTAGCAGAGCCAGTGAGGTACTTGAGGATGTGAATTGTGCTAGCATTGATGGTTGGTTGTAGTAAAGGTCCAAGAACCAATACTGGGTTCACCACAACCAAGTCCACACTTTTCTCTTTTGCCGTGTCCCATGCTGCTTGTTCAGCCACAGCCTTCCCATAACAATACCAATTCTGCAATATTTTCAAAATACCATTTGTCACCAAACACTTTTTCCTCTTCAAGTTACTCAAACTTAAGTGTCCTTGAAGAAAAATGTATATTTTCAAATTAATAAATTTAACTTTTAAAAATAAGTAATTTTAATTCTTCTATATACCTAAATTTATCATTTAGTGATGACTTTTACTATGATTAAATTTTAGTGACACAAAATTGATAATATGATTAAATTCACATATTTTAAAGTTGAAATTTTAAGACAACTAAGAAAAACATATTTAATACATATAAGAAATTATCATTAAACTGGTATTACTGGGTAGGCAAATGGAACCTTAGTGTTCTTGCAATATTCTAAATCACTCCAACAAGACTCGTCAACCACCAAATCGATGTTCCTTTTGGGGTCCATATAGACGGCACCAATTGATGAGGTGAACACCACACGTCGCACTTTTGCCTCTGCAGCTGCTATGATCACATTCTTAGCACCATTTACCGCAGGCTCCACCATTTCTTCCTGCATGATTCAAGGATCCATCGCACTAATTCTTTTTGTTACCAAATCAAATTTGCAAAGAAACCATTTACAACAAATACATGAACAAACAGAGAGTCACAATCATGCAGTAGTGGTCCTCATCCATCAACAACCATTTGCATACACACATACACATACGTATCTAAATATAATACAGCTTTTGCCTTGTTCTCAATCAATATTTGGTAGTCCAAATCTTACTTCAACTATAATTTTATAACATTGTTTACACAAAAATCGTAAACCAGCAATAATAAGACAATTGAAAAAAAAAAAATACAAGCAATAGCCATATTAACCAAAAGAACTAATTACGGAAATAAAATAAGCAAAAATTATAAACAATATATACGTATAACAGTTGCGTACTTTCGGTTTTGTAGCAGTTTGTTGGGGGGTTTGGGTAAAGATAAGAAGATGTGAATAAAGAAAGATGTAAAGGAAAGAAGAAAAGAGAAACTGACGGGGTTATCGGTGACGGGAGAAGCTGTGTGAAAGACACCATCACATCCGTGAATGACTGATCTAACGGAGTGAAGGTCAAGGAGGTCAACCTTGTGCAGAGTTAGTCTTTCGGAGGCTCCTTCAAACTCTTTCAAGTGTCCGTTTTTGGGATCATCTGAAAAGTGAAATCCAAAATTCATGCATGCCCCTCCCAACGTCACATAAATTGAACTATAATTTATATATATATGAGTGTGTGCGTGTGTTGATGTGGAAGTGTTATGTATTGGGAAGAATAGGATTGGAGGACATGCCTGGGTTTCTGAGGGTTCCTCTGACAGTGTAGCCTTTCTCCAAGAGAAGTTTGACCATCCAAGATGCGATGAAACCACCTGCGCCGGTGACACAAATGGTTTGGGAGGAAGGTGACGATGATTCCGCAGAAGGCATGTTGTTGTTGCTGTTCCTTTCTTACCGGGGAATGTAAGGGAAAGTAGAACAAAACAAAGAAACGTTGGTGAGTGGATTGTGTCGATTATACTTCCACACTGCTTTTTATAGCGAAAAAGTGGATCCCCACCTCACTCACCTAACCCACAAATCATTACAATTTCTCATTTTCACTTCCTTTATTTAATATTATCAAAGATTTCTTCTTCTTTTTTTTTCCTTTCTAAATTGTACTTCACTCAACTTAATTTCTAATTAATATATATATATATATATAAACATTTTCATCAACCAAAAAATCTAATCTCATTCATGTTGAAACCTTCATAGTTATTTGAGTAATGTCTCACATTTCATGGAATATTATTACCTATTATATACTACTTATGTGTTTTTCATTATCCTTTCATTTTAATTAAAAGATATGTTTTTAACCACTTTAAAGATTTTGAAGTTCATAAAAGAAAGAATATTATGTAAGGAGGTTTATGTGAGTACCCAGATTGCAGATTTATTTCTTGTGCTACAGTGGGCCAGTTTCCATTTTTATATTTCACATCTGTCTATTCCACTTTGGGGCAAACATCTATGCTTCCCAAATTATCTCTTGCCAAATTTCCTGTTTTTTCTTTTTTAATTTATTCTGGTATATTTCAGGGGTGGTGATGGTAATTGGACAAGACCTACTCCATGTGTAATGGAGTGTTGTCCTTGAACTGGGTTGGTGAGGGATGAGATTGAATCACAACCTTCCCAAAAAGTTTTGATTTTTCATCACCAGAAAAGGTTGGTGAGTGAAATATATTTTTTTTTTTTCTTTCTTTCTTTCTTAGGCCATTAGAGTTTTGACTCTCTTATGTATTCACCAACCATCGCATGATGCCGGTCTTATATAACTGCTCACTTCACTCAAATACTCATTTCTACCTTCTAATTTCATGGTTTAAGTAACAAAAATTATTTTGGCTAAAATATCAAAATATGACTCAAAGGCCAAAGGCCACATGCAACATCTCTGTTAAAAGGAAGCATCTTGCTTTTTCAAGTTAAACATGATAAACACGACCCACTATCAATAAAAAGCCTCGTTTATCAGATAAATAATTAATGTATAAAGTTGGATGTAAATTTCGTTTTAAAGTACATTTTTATTATAATATCAAAGTTTATGTTAATTCATTTGATTCCTTTATTAAATCACATGCTATCAAGTTAGATTTGAAGTGAGATTTAAAATGGAAGCTTAAAGTTCATTTATGTTAACTACGTACAAAACCTACCGTATACCCTTTCATAAACAAATCTCCCAAACTTTTTCAAGAACAATTTCCCTGTTTCTGTTCCTGGTACTACATCATCAGTGTGCATTAATTCAATTTGTTGTTAGAAGTATAAAAGTAGTAATGAATTAAGGTCACCTTATCTAGTGAAACTTATGTCATTGGCAATTCGCTTCCAACAGCTTTTGGGGTTTAGTATCTCACACAATATCATATACAACCAAATTAAAAGTCATTAAAATAAATAATCCAAAGTTTAAGATCAACTTCAGTTAGTATGTCATCAACGCACTCTTCTCGCACTTAACCGAATGAAAATTTTATTAAGCACTATGATTTTTTTTTTCTGCATGCATTTGGTGGATTTGGCATTTGATACAACAATAAACAATTTTATGAAGAATGTTGAAATATCCAACATGTTTCTGATATATCATTAAAAATTGTTTTCTTTGCATGTTAGTTACTGTGATATGATAAATTAATAATGATATTCTTATTCGGTGTAACATATATAGTTGAATATATTTCTTTTAGATATATTGAATATTCCTTATAATTTCTATAGTAAATTAATTTTTACAATTGTAAAATATATTGAAATGATAAATGGTACTATTTAGATATTATTAATAATAAAGATTATGTCCTAATTACCTGTTAAACTTATTAAGGATAAATAATATTCGACGATATTCTTATTTTTAATATTGTATATCAAAATGTCTACGAAAATTTAATTGATTCTTTAAGTAAAAGGTTATAAAATCAATATATTTCACTTTTTAAAATTTTTCTTTTTTAATACTTATGCATAGCATTTCACTTAGAATAATTTTCTGAAAAGGATTGTTATGTAATTTCCAGTTGCTATGATTGTAAAAAATTATTAAAATAGTTGAGTATTTGATTGTCATGCCTTTATACATGTGAAAGGAGAAAAAAAAACAGGGTACTTTGTTACCTTATGCGTCTTTTATGAAAGCTTTAACCATTTATGAGCGGTTGTAATATAGCAATTTTTTATAGTTTTAAGAATTTAGATAGTATTAGTTGAGTTTAGTTTTCTTTCTTTTGTTCCGTTCTCATTAATAAAGAAAAAAAGATAAGATATGCAAGTCAGAAGAACGAAATGTCTGGAAAAATCATCACCATTCATTCTTTCTTCTACTCCTTCATCTCACTTCTTTGACTTCTTTTCAGTCTCACTTTCTTTTCCATTTGTTTTCTTATATTTATCATCATTTTATCAAAACTCAAAAGGCCATGATGAATAATCTGAATTTTTAGACAGTTTGAGAAAATTTGGTTACCTCCCACCTTTAAAACGACACAAGAAATGCAATTTAAAGAGTCTCTCTCGACAATTTAGATGTTTCATTGTTGAACAAAGGATGTAGAATTTGGTCTATGGTCCAATTTGTCTTGCATTCATTATTAAAAGGGAAAAGAAAAAAAGGAGCTCTTACTCAAGTAAATTATAGTTTTCTTTCTTATTCTTCTCCTTCCAATGATTAAAAAGTTGAATAATTCTACTGAAAATAACTCACATAAATTATTCTCTACTTTAAAAATATAAAATATAGATTCTATTATACCTCATTGTTATTATACAATTCATATCTAATTTTATAATAATAATAATTTTTAAAAATTTAAATAACTCACTATTTTATACTAATATTTATTAATGAGTTATTTCGAGAAATAATTTTCAATATTTTTTTAAATAATTTAAAATATCAATTAAGATTCTTCTACTAATAAATTATTTTAAATAATTTATATTTTATTTAAATAATTCATTAATATCTTCTATTGAATTTGTTCTTACTGAAATTAATTTTACTATAGAAGACCCAAATCATCATGTTATTTGAATTCTATCAAATAACCACAGCATTTACTAAAACGCAAAACCGATGAAATTTCTTTCAATCCATGAACCACGGAATCACCCCCTTTTAATGTTATTAAGCAATTACAACCTCTATTTTCTTAGTATAGCTAGTATAACTGAGTATCAACATATCACTTTGAAAAGGATCCAAAAGAGGATGAAAGTTACACAAATTGTCATTTCTGCTGAATTCAAGTCAGATACATGCATCATGGGAAATGAACACTTTTTTCCTATTTAAATGACTAGATTCAATGAATTGATTATTAATCATTTACATGATGAACGAATTAGTCCAAAAGCAATGCAATTATGAGTAGGTTAAAGTCGCCCACATTTACAAAGCAGTTGCAGCCAGAAACAAATTAAGGGAAGACTAAAATAAACTTGGATGGAGCTAACAGTTTTGGGAAGGCATTATAGGCTATATATGCTGCTAACAATGAATTTGTCCAGTCTAGGATGGTATATTTCGGTAGAAAATTCATTGAAGAACTTGGGGGAGTTCGGAATAATCTTCAGCTATCTTGAAAAATTGGTTTATAGATAGGTCTGATTGGAACAGACTCCAAATCAGTGATATCCCTTTTACTATATGGAACTTGAATGGGAAGAGGAAAATGCTCCTCGATTTTATAGAGGATAATTGTAGTCACATTATGGAGATCCTAATGCTACTAACATAACTTGATTCATTAAAGTACTGAAAATAATATAATAAAAAACAATTCATTCAGCAACAATGAGAATGGGTATAGTTGTACTAAATCGTCAAAATCCCTATGCAGATACTCCAAAGGCAAAAATATTCCTCAATGATTCATACAATAACTTCAAACTGAAACCCACAAATCTACTCATCTAACTTAATTAGCTTTCACATGCTGCAGGACAACATTATAGGCTTCATGTTCCTCTCCAAAATCCTGCAAAACACAAATACATAAGCATGCATATAACATGCCATGGCACTCCAACATTATTAATAAAAATACAAGTCAATGAAAGTCATACCTTAACAACAACACATGAGCAACCAGTTACCTTCCTAGCCTTTCCTTCTGAATCAATCTTACACAACTGAAAGAAAAATATTTAACAAAAATTGTTACAAGAATACCATGCAATAAAAGCCCATTTGTTGATATAAATAAAGAATAAAATCCTTGTGAACATTCACCAACGGTTGAGTCTTTAAGGTACTTACACCAGCCCATTCTCCAAGCGTCTTTGCACTTGGAACTGTCAAAAGACTAACATTGTGCTCTGCACAAAGGGCCTTCACCAGTTTCACATAATCCGGTTGGTCACAATCTTCTGCTAGAACGCAGAGCTGTGCAGCATGCTTCTCAATTATCTTAGCACTTTCATGAAGACCTCGTGCAAGACCACCAAAAGCCAGAGATTTTCTCAGCACAAGCTGTAAAGCAGTCATGATGTCCATGGGCTCTCCAGGAATGGAAGCAGGTGCCTCAGCTGCAACAGGTACCTCTTCACTGCATATTAAAAGTATTCTCAACAGTCAGGAGAAACTCATACAAGAATCTTGAACTCATCAAGGAAAAAGCTACTCAGAAATGAGGACAACTTTTACTAGCAGCTTTTACAAGAATTATTTCCATACTAATATAGATTGTACATTTTAGTTTTCTCACTTTCTTCATTTCTAATCATTACTAGAGGGCAGTGCTGTCAGATTCAATCCTCCACAAATCAAGTTAAATTGATTTGCATTTCACAAGCAGGCCTTACACATTTCTCTAATCCATTTGAATTTTTCAAAAACAATTCCTATGATAAATGCAGCAACAAAAATGCCACCACTACCCAGAAGTATATAATAGACAATTGTAGATACTTCATTCATTTTCAACTGTAGAAATGAATCACAAAGTAAAAAATTGGAACAGATACACCATCAGGCTTCAACATCAAAACCCAATAACAATTCATTGAAAGATGTGATAAAACCATTCCAATTTTCAACCATCAATATGTTAAAATCAAATTTTAAATCACAAAAATTGATCCTCACTACCAAATTTTTCATTCTGAAGGAATGATTTTCAGACAACAATAACATTAGTTGGAATAGGTCGTTCTACTCAATATTAAAAAACGCATATAGCAAAGTAAATTCCCTATAATACTTAAGAGATGTATGCAAATATATATAAAAGAAAAAAATCTTTGTAAGAAATAACTACAAAATCATGGGTAAAAAGAGTTGCATCCATAAACCAAGAATCACCAATGATAAAATGAACATACCCTGACATATTTTCTTGAATTCAAAAGACACGCTTTACTTCCTGAAGAAAACAAAAAAAACCATACAAATCAGAGGCTGTGCAAATACATCAATACGCAAGTAGACATGACATTATATAATTTAGAAGAAAATTCTTCATCTTTATCTTCTCCGGGAAATGAGTGAGAATAAATGAAAGAGAAAACAGAAGACCTTGTTCACGAGTAAACGGCGAAATCCCTAGTACTGTGCTTCTGATTCGAAAATAGCAGAATAATTTAGAAATTTATATGAGAAACCATAAACCCTAACGATTAAGAACAAAAAGTCCGAATTGTCCTTCTTTGATTTGATTTTTCTTTTAAAAAAATTGAAATTTTACTGGTAGTTTTAATTTCCTAATATAGTTAGAAATAGATTTTTGGACAAAATAAAATTTTATGAATATATGGTTAAATTAAATTTTATTTTTTCAAACAAATTTATTAAGATAAAGAAATCTATTATTTGATATGAATAAATATATTTAAATAAATCATCTCTAATAATATAAAAAAAGAAAAGATTTTTTTTAACTGTTTTGTATAATTGTATTTTTCCTATTTTAACATGTTTTAAAATTATTTCATTATTCTTTTTAATTTTTTAATTTTTTATATAATTTTTTTTCTTTAAATTTTTTTTAAATGGTTATAATATGATTTTAATTTTTTTTTAATTTTTATTATTTAAAAGTTATAATAATATATAAATAGATTTTTTTAAACGTTGGTTGAATTGCCTTAATATTATTGTTTGTTTATATTTTTTTCTTACAATATACTCTTCTTATTTTTTTCTCATGTTTACTACTGATTTAACTGTTTGTTGGAGTTTTTTTTTTATATTTTTCTCTCTTTATAATTTTCTTTCTCTCTCATAACTCTATTATTATCCATACTTTTTTTTTCTTAATTTTTTTTAGTTTTTTTTTTCAAAATTTTATACATTTAATTATTTTTTTAAAACAGTTATAGCTTTAAGATGTTTTATTTAATATAGAAAAAATTGTAAAAAATATAAAAAAAATTAAATAAAAGGATACGGATTTTTTTTATTAATTTATTATATATTCTAATCGATTTAAACTTCTATGAACAAAAGAAAATCACACAAACATAAAGAGAAGGAAAAAAATATATAAATATACAATATTCAAATGGTAATGAATAATTTTTTAATTTTAAATTAGAATAAATCATTTTCTTTAAATTTAAAATAATGTATAATAGTTTTATTTTTATAATATAATTTCAATTTTTAAAATTTTAAAATTAAATTAATATCTTAAACCTAATTTTAAAATTGATTCTTTTAATATTTTTTTAAGTAAAATTATAAGAAAATTGTACTTTGAAATTAATTTTTAAATTTTATTTTGAATATATAAATATATATATATATATATGAAAAATTAAAAATATATCTAAAAATTATAAATCATTAATTATTTTAAAAATTATCATTTTAACCCTAAACACTATTGCAAATTATTCTTAAAACTATTTATATTTTTAAATTTATTAATCATCTAAAATTTACCATTTAACAATAAATTAATAATTTTAAAACCACTATTTAAAATTACTCATTTTTTATATTTTTACTTATCAATTAATAATAAAATATTTATTTTTAAATTAATAATAAATTGATATTTTTAAATTTTTTATTTTTAAAAAGGTTTTATATAAAGTTATAAAAAAATTAATTATGTAACTAGAGATTTAATATATATATATATATATATATTTTGATTTTTTTTAAGAAAATATATAATGAAAAAATTGTAAATAGTATTTTCATAAGATCATGATTAAAAAGTATATTTTATTAAAGTAATTTATTTAGTATTTTAATAAAAATATTACATTATAAAAAAATTGTAATTAATTAAAAAAACATTATAAGTGATTTTTATAATATCTATTTTACATTATTTAAATTTAGTTGTAAGGTTTTATAATCAGAATATGAAATGATTTAATTACAATATGTGAGTGGATATAATAGAACAAAATACCTTAGTTCTTTCTTTTTGTTTAGTCATTTTTTAACTTTGCAATCTTCAGTCATTTTTTGTACTTTACATTTTGATATAAATTATTTTTAAAGTAAAAGAAGCAGAGTTGAATACATATGATAAACGAAAAAATACATGTGTCATGTTGCATCTTGTTATATCATATCTGTCAATTTTACTAGTAACACAATCATCTATTACTTTTTTTTTAAATCTCATGTAAGTAATAAGAAAAAAAATTTGCAAATTAATTTTAATTTATAAAAAAAAAAAAAACTCATTTCATTTTTCTTCATTTTAAAAAAAAAAATTCAAACAAACATAATATATGTTGAAAAATGTCTGAAATAAATCTAATTATCAGATGAAATAATAAGTTCTGCTGCAAAATTCCAACTTAATATAAAATAAATTATTTTATTTGTTGATTTCAATTGGCAGAAAAAGGTCAATGTGTGAACACAAGGAAATTAACCCTTATTTGGAAACTTTAATAAGTAAAGTACCTAAAGTGCAAAAGTGAGGCGATGAATTAAATAGTGACAATTATTATGGTAACTTTTCTTTTTCCAAATAATTTTCTCTAACAAGTAATAGCTTACTGTAAGTGATTTCCCCCTTTCACAACAGCAATTCCCTAGTTATTATTAAGCTTACAATCTAGCAAAACACTCAAATTTCTTACAATCATTTAGTTTGTTCATAAATAAGTAAAGTGAGTACAAGTAACTACTCTCTTTTGAGAGAGAAAATATATATTTTCTTTCCCCACCATAAGCATACAAGGAATAAATTATATATCCTCTTAATGTAACCCAAGTTGTAGTCAAAATAGATGAGGTTGACCACCAAAGAGATCCATGTGAATATTCAAGCAAACAATCCCACCACCACAAATACCCTCATTAGCTATCATGTTTAGGGTCTTGAATATTATTGCTGCATGCAGAAGCTCATATTGTTTATCATCCAGTCCTCCACTTCATTCAAGTACTTACTCAACTTAAGACAAATCTCAAACACAAACATCATTCAGTAATTCAGACAAGAAATTTAATTTTTAAATGCAGTCACAAGAACATTAGCCATGATGGAAGAGTTCAATAGATATTTAAGCTAGACAATCTTTGAAAGATTCCAGTTGTCTGTGCAAAATATGCTTATAGAAGCATCTCCAATTTCTCAATATCAAGTTTAGGACTATGAAATTTGTTAGGAGTTTAGGATGAACTACTTTATGTGATATATAAGTAATGAGACTCTCCTACTTAATGGACTAGTTTTTTTGAGTTACACTCTCCTCTTATATATATATATATATATGCCTTAACAATACTAACATATAAGTGAAATAGTCTCAACAAAAAAGAATTACTAAGGATGAACTACTTGATATGATATTTAAGACATGAGGCCCTTGCATTTAATAGACCAATATTTTAGGTTGGATTCTCCTTTTATATGTCGTGACTCGTGACAGATTTTGTCAAACTATTCTAAATTAGATTCATCACCAAAGACAAAAGCAATAATTTTGAGCATGACTTAGTTTAATTGCTAATCTCAACTTCAGTTGTATTTACCAAAATAAAGCTATTATCGAACAGACAAAAATGGATGGATTTTACCTTTCATTAATATCTTGACTTCAGAATTGTACCCTTCTTCTAAGCTTTTGGGTCAAGTACATTTCTCCCATGTCATATTATTGACCAACAAATTTTCAAGTTCATCTACGACCTGTAAAACAAAGACTAGAATTAGTGCATTTTTATTTTTGTTTCTGCTAGAACATAGCTTAACAAATAATCAATATATACCTAGGCATATACGTATGCTCCATCTTGGTGAAAAAATATACTCATACCGTAAATCCTAACTAAAGAACGGACAAATCTAATCATCTCGCTTCTTTCTAAATTAAACCTTCACAGACTAGCCTACTCTCCATTTGCATTGTGGAGCATTTATGTGGCTAAATACAATTAAGAACAAAATAGGGCAAAGAAACCAGAACACTTTCTCACAAGTGCGCTTGCAAAATGCAATCCAAAACCATCGGTGTTTGCAGAAAGTTGCGAGTATGTAGCCACGGTGAAACACAAAATGTTACAGACTCTTTTACGATTGCTTGAAGAACTTAAAGACTTGCTAGAGTTACTACATGTTGGCATCAATGTAAAAGGAATGAAATGGTATGGTTAGTTTTTATTACTCAAATCCAATTTGAACTAAGTGTGCTAGATTAATAAATATAGAAAATATTATAGAACCTTCGAAATACGAATACCTTGTGTCTGTATAGTACTTTGAGAAGACCTATGAAATTCATCAGTAGATTCCCCTCCCAAAAGCTTTGTCCCCAACTCTTTTCTTGGCTTAGGAGAAAGTCCTTTCGCTAACATCTCCTCGTCATACTTCCTAGCCATATCTATCAACCCCTTGTCCACAAGAGCGTCTATCAAGGCATTGTAAGCTGCAGCATCAGGACTACAGCCGAGTTGCTCCATTCTCTTCCACACCATAAAAACAGGGCGAAGAAACCCCCACCTACCAAACTTGTTCAGGAGCATGACATAAGTGTCCATGGTGGGCCTAACCCCACTATCTATCATGTCATCAAACATAGCAAGTATCTGTTTAGGCTTCTCCATGGAGGCAAAAAAACAATGGTAAGAAATGGCAGTGGGGTGGCAACCATCACGAGTCATGGTTTGAAGCAGAGCAAGTGCCTCCTTGTGCCTGTAGCAATCACACAAAAGCCTAATCAAGGTGTTATAAGTGACAACTGTAGGCTTAATACCCAACTCCTTCATTTCACGGAAAACCCTAATAGAGAAATCAACCCCTTGGGATAGACCAATGGCTCGAATGAGAATGTTATAAACCACAACATCTAATTGGAAACCCTTCCTCTTAACCTCCTTGAACAATTTGACAGTCTTCCAAGGCTTTCCCCCTTTGCTCAGAATATCCATGTAAATTGAATAAGAGTGCATGTCCTTGTGAACCCCTTTTCTATCCATCTCCTCCCAAAACTCGTTGCACTTGCTCCACCACCCCAATTTGAACCATCCGCGGAGAACCATGTTATGGATCTTGGTGTTCCCAATTGCATCGACGAGCGTGCCTTTGGCGAAGACTAGGTCTTGGGCCTCGAGAACGTGCTTGTACTCGCAAAGTGCGTCTATGAGGTGAGAGAAGGAAGTGTGGTCCTTGAGGTTGAACTCTCCGAGGCGGTGGAAGGTGTGGATGGCGTCTTCGACAAGGTGGGCGGAGACGTAGCGCTTGAAGAGGACACGGAATGTGGCGTGGTTGGGGGAAGAGGAGGGGCGGGAGTGCATGCGGCGAATGAGCTGCCAACAGAGGTCGAACTCGAAGAACTTGGCGAGGATGTCGAGCATGAGGTTGAAAGTGTCGATGGAGTGGTGGAAATTGCAGTGGGAGTGAGATTCCTCCACCCAGTTGAAGAACTCCAGGGCGCGCTTCCAGTCGTTGTTGAAGGAGAGCAACGTTTGCCGAACGGTAGCCTCATCGGGAGGAGGAGGAGGAGGAGGAGAAAGAAGCCTTTCTGAGACGGTGGTTGTGGTGGCGGTGGTGGCGGCGGAGGCGGCACATAGGGTTTGAAATTGAAAATGCGTAAAGAGAGTTGAACGTGATGAAATCAAAAACAAGCGACGCATTTTCATTCAGTTTAGTAAATATACATCAATTTAGTAAAGCAGTCATGATGTCCATGGGCTCACCAGGAATGGATGCAGGTGCCTCAGCTGCAACAGGTACCTCTTCACTGCATATTAAAAGTATTCACAGTCAGGAGAAACTCATACAAGAATCTTGAACTCATCAAGGAAAAGCTACTCAGAAATGAGGACAACTTTTACTAGCAGCTTCTACAAGAATTATTTCCATACTAATATACATTGTACATTTTAGTTTTTCTCACTTTCTTCATTTCTAATCACTACTAGAGGGCAGTTCTGTCAGATTCAATCCTCCACAAATCAAGTTAAATTGATTTGCATTTTACAAGCAGTCCTTACACATTTCTCTAATCCATTTTAATTTTTCAAAAAAACTCCTATGATAAATGCAGCAACAAAAATGCCAACACTCCCCAGAACTATATAGTAGACAATTGTAGATACTTCTCATTCATTTTCAATGGTAGGAATGAATCACAAAGTGAAAAATTGGAACAGATACACCATCAGGCTTCAACATCAAAACCCAATAACAACTCATTCAAAGATGTGATAAAACCATTTCAATTTTTAACGATCAATGTGTTAAAATAAAATTTTAAAATAACAAAAATTGATCCTCACTACCAAATTTTTCATTCTGAAGGAATGATTTTCAGACAACAATAACATTATTTGGAATAGGTCTTTCTCCTAAATATTAAAAAACGCATATAGCAAAGTAAATTCCCTATAATACTTAAGAGATGTATACAAATATAAAAAAGAAAAAAAAAAATCTTAGTAAGAAACAACTATAAAACTAATAAAAAAAAATCATGGGTAAAAAGTGTTGCATCCATAAGCCAACTACGAAGATCACCAAGGATAAAATGAACATACCCTGACATATTTGGTTGAATTCAAATGACACTCTTTGCTTCCTGAAAAAAAAAAAAAACATACAAATAAGAGGTTGTGCAAACACCACAATACGCAAATATACTTGACATTATATAATTTAGAAGAAAATTCTTCATCTTCATCTTCTCCGGAGAAATGAGTGAGAATAAGTGACAGAGAAAACAGAAGACCTTGTTCAAGAGTAAACGGCGAAATCCCTAGTACTGTGTTTCTGATTCGAAAATGGCAGAATAATTTAGAAATATGAGAAACAGTAAACCCTAACTATTAACAATAAAAAGTCCGAATTGTCCTTCTTTGATTTAATTTTTCTTTTAAAAAAAATTGAAATTTTACTGGTAGTTTTAATTTCCTAATATAATTAAAAATAGTTTTTTTGGACAAAATAAATTTTTTTGAATATATGGTTAAATTAATTTTTTTTCAAACAAATTTATTAAGATAAAGAAATCTATTATTTGATATGAATAAATATATTTAAATAAATCATCTATAATAATATAAAAAAGAAAAGATTTTTTTAACTGTTTTGTTATGATTGTATTTTTTTTTATTTTAATATGTTTTAAAAAAAAATTTAATTTTTTTTCTATAATATTTTTTCATTTAGTTCACATATTTATTATTATTCATGTTATTTATTTAATTGTTTTAGTTTTTTTATATATTTTTTCTCTTTATAATTTTTTTCTTTCATAATTTTATTATTATTTATGTTATTTACTTTACTATTTTTTAGTTTTTTACAATTTTTATATAATTTTTTTCTTTAATAATTTTTTTAAATGGTTATAATATGATTTAAAAAAGTTTTTAATTTTTTATTATTTAAAATCTATAAATAATTATTTTTCTTTAATAATTTTTTTAAATGGTTATAATATGATTTTAAAAAAATAATTTTTATTATTTAAAATCTATAATAATATATAAATAGATTTTTTTTAAACATTCTTGAATTGCCTTAATATATTATATATATTTTTTCTTACAATATATTCTATTTTTTTTTCTCTTTCATGTTTATTACTGATTTAGCTGTTTGTTAGTTTGTTTTTTTATATTTTTTTCTCTTTATAATTTTTTTTTCGCCTTCATAACTCTATTATCATCCATACTTTTTCTTAATTATTTTTTAGTTTTTTTTAAAACAGTTTTAGTTTTACGATATTTTATTTAATATAGAAAACAAAAGATAAATTTGTAAAAAATATAAAAAATATATATAAAAGGATAGGGATTTTCTTTTCTGATACTACTTTTTTTATTAATTTATTATATATTCTAATCAATTTATCAATTTAGTGTAAGAACAAAAGAAAATCACACAAAAAAGAAAAAATTAATAAACACACAATAAAAAAAATTAATTTTAAATTAAAATTAATCATTTTCTTTAAATTTAAAATAGTGTATAATAGTTTTATTCTTATAATATAATTTAAATTCTTTTAAATTTAAAAATTAAATTAATATCTTAAACTTACTTTTAAAATTGATTCTTTTAATATTTTTTGAGTAAAATTTTAAAAAAAATTGTACTTTAAATTAATTTTAAAAAATTTAATTTTTCATATATATATATATATATATACACACGAAAAATAAAAAAATATACCTAAAAATTATAAATAATTAATTATTTTAAAATTATCCTTTTAACCCTAAACACTATTTCAAATTATTCTTAAAATTATTTATATTTTAAAATTTATTAATTTTCTAAAACTTACCATTTAACAATAAATTAATAATTTTAAAACCACCATTTAAAATTACTTTTTTTATATTTTTCTTTATCAATTAATAATAAAATATATACTTTTAATTTTTAAATTAATAATAAATTGATATTTTAATATTTTTAATTTAAAAAAAATTATATAAAATATAAAAATATTAATTATGTAATTAAAAATTTATAATATATATATATATATATTTTTTAAAAAAATATATATAATGAAAATTGTAAATAGTATTTTCATGAGGTCACCGTTAAAAAGTATATTTTATTAAAGTAATTTATTTATTATTTTAATAAAAATATTACATTATTGAAACTATTCTTTTGTAATTAATTAAAAAAAATTATCAATTATTTTATAATATATATTTTACATTATTTATACTTAATTGTAAGGTTTTATAATCAGAATATGAAATAATTTAGTTAAAATATGTGAGTGGATATAGTAGAACAAAATACCTTATTCTTTCTTTTTGTTTAGTCATTTTTTACTTTGTCTTCTTCAGTCATTTTTCTTTTCTATCATATCTGTCAATTTTACGAGTAATATACAAACATCTATTACTTACATTTTTTTTTCAAATATCATGTAAGTTATAAGAAAAAAAAAATTGCAAATTAATTTTAATTTATAAAAAAACTCAAGCGGAGAAAGAGGCTTTCTGAGAGGGTTGTTATGGTGACTTAATTTATAAAAGTATAATTAATAAATCTTCTCTCTCAAATAAACTTAAAATTCATTCTTTTCTACTTGAGATTAATTATATTTACTTCAGAAGATTTCTACTATCAAATAATAAAATATGATTTAACATACAACATTTAAAATAGTCTCTTATAAGGTTGAAAAAAATTATTATATATATATATATATTAATTAGTGCATTTAAAATTAATTTCTTAGTCACTATCAAAGCAAAGTAGTATGTTTATGTATTTCAATCTTTTAATTTTGGATAAATAGTAGTTCATCTCTTAACACTTTCTTAATTTAATTTCGAACCTATTTTTTAATTTGTCATCAAGCCTTCTTGAAGTTTGAACTAAAAAATTCGAAAATTTGTCGATTTTTTTACTTAATTTAATACAAACTACGTCTAGTTAATTACCATTAACACTACGGAATTATTTACTTTTATCTAAAATTTATGAGAATTTAATTATTCAGAAAAAAATAAGATATCATAATAAATTATAATAGACATAAATTATAATTTTATTTTTTTTAATCATGCGTTGCACTTCATAAAGTTGATGAATTATTACATTCAACTGAACAAAGTCGAATGATTACATTGCAACGGAAGACAAATGTTTGGTTTGGGGAGAATTTTAATTCTTAATTAACTTGTCTTCTATAGTTAGATCCTCAATTATTGCTATAATTTTAATTGCTATGTTTAGTTTTCAGGAGGTTATCATCATCATTCTTTTAAAAAGTAAAATTGAAAAGATTTGGTTTATTTTTCAGTGAGATCATCAACCTTTAAATTGAATGTTATCTTAATTATTAGAAATGAAAGCAATGAAAAAACTGTTTGTGCAATCTAAATAGTCATTTATTCAACTGCATAATCAAGATTTCTGACAGTACTTACCTCTCTTTCATCGTAGTATATATCTCAGCAATAAAACAGTTTTAGTACCATCGAAAAGATAATGCGTAAAGTCTTTAATTAAACAATTGGACATATATATGAAATTGAAAGAGAATATTTACAACATATCCTAAAATATAAATGAAAGTATTGAGATAGATAATATTAAGATTAGAGGCATAAAAAACACTGGAGCTGCATTAAACAACACATAGGATGGAAGCTAATGATGTGTGATGCATATTTAGTTAGATAAAGTGTTGGCTATCATCAAGTTCGAATATGTGATGTAGAAATTATTTTAATAGAAAGAGTGCATAATCTTAGTAGAATCTTTCTCTATAGACCAGAAATCAAATAACCAATGGCAGCTTTATTCACCCTTATTCTCTTTTCTGTGATTAGTGGAGAAACCTTGTATTATTAGTACACAGCCAGGGAAGGCTTATATATTCAACAACCCATTAACTCTCATCTTTTCTTTCTTCTAATTATTCAAATAATAACAAAAATAAAATAACATGTCCTACCAACAAAACCATTAACATCTGCACTTAATCATATGCTCTCCACTTCTTCCTCCACATTAATTTGCTAGTCCTTCTCTTTCCCTTCCTTTTCCCATCCGATTCATCTTCTTCTTTAATAGGAATCTTCCATTTCTTTTCCCACATGCAAAGGATTCAATAAGACCAAAAGCTTCACTTTGAATTTGAGTGCTTCATCAATAGTCATCTACTAATTCCGAATTTTTAGAAAGAATTTGACCATGAATGCTTAAACTTTTTTTCCTCAGCCTATCTTTCCATCAAGAGCTGCGATAAAAAATATTTAATTAAGGAATTGATTTCTACCATGGATACTCTTCCGAGCATGCAAATCTCCTCCCAAAAAAGACCATATTAACCTTAAAGTTTATGCGAAAAAAGTATAATCAGATTGTTGGTTTTTTTCCTTTTTCGATAATAAATTACTGACACTGCTACACACATAGCTAGCTGATTTTTCCAGGCTGAATATTTCTTCGAAAGAATAATACTTATTGCATTGCCTAACCATAGAATAATGAAGTATAATGAGTTGTTACTAGTAATGGCAGATTTCCTGTTAAACGAGGTCATCCCTTTACATGATTAGTTTGGTTAGTTTAGCTAAATAACAATGCTTGTATCTTTTTCAGGTTAAACCAACAATGCTAGTTATTGAGTCTCAGCTGATTCATATAGTTGGCAATGGTGATCTTCATCACAGCTGGTTCCAAGCAATCCAATGTGAGGGCGAAACGTGGAGCAATCAGAGCCAATACTTTTTTTTTCTCTCCTGTCCAAGTGAGTGAAAAGTAGTCTTTCTGCACACTGTAAAACTCATGATTAATTAGTAGGGAATGACATTGAAATTTCCTTCAAGACCAAAAAACTGAGATAATAATTAGGTGTTGCAAACATGAAAGGTTTCTTTCCTTCTTAACTTTATTAGCACTGCTGACATTTTGATTGAAGTCTCATTTTAAGGAATTGTGGTTTATAATAACGAGCATGCAATGTTGTGTCACGAAACTAGTCTCATGTTTACTTATCTATTGCGTCTGCAGAATCTACAATTTTTTGTATAGGTGCAGTTTCCTACGTCTAAGGTATCTTGTTTGAGTCAAATCTGCTTTTTGATTTATAACATGATTAATTAGGTAAAATTAAAGAGAGTACATTATTGAAGCCAATGAAAGAAGAAAAGAAGAAAAGGAACGGTGCACATTAAAACAACATGGTACATAGCCTGTGCAGGCAGGATTGTATATTTGTAATAAGTTGACCAATTGATGTGGAGTGGATCAAGTGGAAGACAAAATGATACAAAATGCCTACTCATTTTGACTCTTCTTTATTTCTTTCATCTTTTGTTGGAGTCCCACCTTTCAGTACAATGCATGCACTCCTTTGAAATTGAACTCTTCTTCATTTTTTAAGGGTTCTTTTTACATATTCACATACTCTTAAAAGCAATCCCAGATACAAATAGTTTTCACACACAGTTAAGTATGAAGTGAGTATATATACATTACTACACTTTTGCTGTTCCAAACCCATCTTATACTATCTTTTGCAGGTGTCCAATTTCTTAGGATAGTGGAAGATATATAAGGACAAAACTTGCTCTCATGTTCTCAAGAGTTTTTAATATTATTCTCTAGTTTCATCTATCTAATCTATGTTAATAAAGGTTTGTATCACAGTTATTAAAATGAAATCTTAATTCTAATTAAAACAACACAAAAACACTTTAATCTATACCTAAGTTTTGTCAAATAAATAACTAATAATATTCCATTCAGATTTTCTTCTTATATATGCTATTTCTATCATAGGTAATTCGGTTTTCAATGTTAGTCAACTAAGCTGCAGTAAATGTCTCTCAAGTATCAATTTGACAAGTAAAACCAGATCGGTATTTCAACTTTTGAGATAATAAAATTCAGTAATAATTTGAGTATGAGAAGTATTTCCTGATAATTATTCATTCTGAGAGTCGAAAAGGACATGAAAGAGGAAGAAAACCACAAATGTTGGAATGGAAATAAGGAAAGAATTGGTGCCCCTACTTATTTTATATGGAGCAAGACACTTTTAGGGTCTTCTTCTCTCTATCCCTATATGATTTGATGTTTCACAGAACAGCATAAAGCTTAAGACTTGAGACATAAATCTCATTCATCATTAATGCTGATTCTTGAGCAGTAACACAACAATGATCGCCATGTAATATTAGATGGCATGTTGCCCACAAAACTTGTTAGTGTTGGGTCGTATTCATCAGTTTCGCAGATAGCATTTCATAATTGCTGCTAGAACCCTCTCTTCTTTTTCTACCTCCACCTTATTTCAATAAGTATGTTCATGCCTTTGCTTTTATCTTAAGGAGGACAGTAACCAAAATTAATTCAAATTAAAACTTGAATGTTTTCATATTGGTGTTTATATGATTTATATGATTTTTTTTTTTACATTACAAAGAATTGGAAAAGAATGATTGAGATGGGGAAATGAAATGAAATGAAATGAAAGGCATAATTGAGTGAGTGATGGCTAAAGTTTTGAAGGGTTTTTTCCAAATTGAATTCTTAGCCCGCAATGTCCCACCATCCATTTACTAATAAATTCATCTCATTTCTCATCTCACACCTACCCTACCACTGCACTTTCATCCACCACTTCTTCACTCACTTCTTTTCACTTTGTCAACCAAACCATTACACTCATCTCCTATATATATATATATACCTCTCATCTCATACTCTCATACAAACAAACAAACAAACAAATACTAAA
Organism: Macrotyloma uniflorum; assembly: GCA_016859785.1. NCBI lineage: Eukaryota > Viridiplantae > Streptophyta > Magnoliopsida > Fabales > Fabaceae > Macrotyloma > Macrotyloma uniflorum. The sequence goes on from BDMB01000014.1 coordinate 2,174,955, forward strand.
TTTTGGTGGGAAATGGACAATAACGATGAAATCCCCTCAACGCCTGCAACCCCAGGCACTCCTGGTGCACCTCTTTTTGGTGGTTTCAACAATGGCAGGAATAGGACTAATAATAGTAATAACAAGAAGAAGTCCCTTCTCAAGAGTTGTATGTGCTTCAGTGTGGAGGATTGGACCATAGAAGATGGAGGCTTACCCGCTGTCTCTTGCTCATTGCCACCCCCTCCTCCAATCCCTCTTGCAAGAAAGGTTGGTGCCGAGTTCATAGGAACCTTCATTCTCATGTTCGCTTCCACTGCTGCTGCCATTGTCAACCAAAAGACAAATGGTTCTGAGACCCTCATAGGGTGTGCTGCCACTACTGGTCTCGCCGTTATGATCGTCATCCTCGCCACTGGTCACATTTCCGGTGCTCATCTCAACCCTGCTGTCACCATCTCCTTTGCTGCATTAAAGCACTTCCCCTGGAAACATGTTTGTGCAACTCTCATCATCGTTAATAGTTTTTCCTTATCTTGATTAATTACTACATAGCTTCATCTTTATTGATACATAATTATTAACTTCAGGTGCCTATGTATATTGGTGCACAAGTTTTGTCATCTATATGTGCGGCATTTGCTCTGAAAGGGGTTTATCATCCTTTCATGAGTGGTGGAGTCACGGTTCCTTCCGGAGGATATGGCCAAGCTTTTGCTTTGGAGTTCATCATTGCCTTCAATCTCATGTTCGTTGTCACTGCAGTGGCCACCGACACCAGAGCTGTGAGTCTATTTTTTCTTTCTACGTCTCCTCACATGATTTATTTTATGTTCCATCATGTTTGATTGATGACAGAGAAACACTTGTTTTAGAAGGAGAGAAAAAAAACAGTACTTTTCGTGCTTCCATGTAAACTTTTGGACGATCCTATGTCACATAATGTTATTATTAAACACATATTTCATTAATTTTTTTTAATTTTATTTGAATTTAAATATACAAGCAATGATACTCTTGCTGATAAAAAAAATAATACACTTGTCCTTAACAAGAAAAAAGAAGAGTGAATATAACAGTTGTCTTCTGCAGCATGATAGCTGGTCTTGAATAAAGTTTGTTAAAAGAAAGATGAAAAAGAAAGGAGTGATTGAATGAATGAGTTAAAGTGAGAAGAAAAATGAAGGCGAGGTGGCATTTGGGCGACAAATCCAGAAAATATTATTTGAGTGAGAGTCAAAGAGATATGAAAATACTTAATTTTGCAGTGAGATTATTATACTTTCTCCGCATTTTGTGGATTTGGAATCTTGCTGGTTTGCACCACACAATAATCTTTTCTTTGGACATAAAAACACCAACATCACCACCCATATTTAACAATCAAGCCCAGATCTAGAAACGTACAATTACAGGAATAAACAGAATTTAATATGTAGCATTTTCCTGCGTCAAAACAGAGGTGAGACGAGTTTTGGTAAATAAAAAGCAACGTAGATAAAATGAAAGTTTTATAATATTTATTTTTTAGTTCTTCATCCATGTGCAGTGAAAAAAGAAGTTGGTAATTGATTGATTATTATGGTATGTAATTGCAGGTTGGAGAACTCGCGGGAATTGCGGTGGGAGCCACTGTAATGATCAATATACTCATAGCAGGGTATGTCACCATATTTGTCTTTCTTACTAAACTATCTACTACTCACACCTATTTCAAAAATTTACCATATTCTTTGCTTCTTTACACCTAACTACAATCACTTCTTATTATATATTATTAAAAAACTAATCTTAAATGTCTTCATCAGATTGTTACTCCTGATAGTCATTTTTATGATGTAAAAAATAAATCAAAATGAGAAATTTAAGTAACTGTAAAATTTAAATGAATGATTTTTACAAGTTTAAAAATTAAATAAGAATCTAAGAAGAGAAACTAAAATATTGACACTCAATTTCAGATATTAATTTAGAGATTCATAGTATGTTTAGTATACCTAAATTCTCGCGAAATATGGAAAATTCCATTAGCAAGCCAATAAAAAACAAATAATTATTTTTTTATGATAAATTGAACCAAGCTTGCTATGTTATTAAATAACATGCTTAAGTTTAAACTATTTATAAAATTCTCATAATTTAACAATAACACATAATTTTTATTAAAGAAAATGGTGAGAAAATAGGAGAAGAGATATTTTAATATACTTTTTCTCATTTGCTTTGGAAAAAAAAGGTGGGGATTTTTGTCAGTTTAGGTTCATGTTCTTTCATATTTCTGAGTGGCATACAAGATGTAAGTGTGTACACATTTTAAAAGTAAATTTTTCTGATTGAAATGTGATTTTTAAAAACCTAATAATCATAGGTTTCATTTCTTCTATCCTTATTGAGTTCCAAACACGGTAGTAATCTTCGACAATTATACTTTTTAATCTTCGATCACAAACAAGTTCGCCCGTAGCTGTACAGGCTTTGATCTCTTTTTAATCTCCGATCACAAACATGTTCGCCCGTAGCTGTACAGGCTTTGATTTCATTTACCCTTTAAAAGAGAAAAAAAAATGAAAGTTGAAGTCATTTACCCTTTAAAAGAGAAAAAAAAAATGAAAGTTGAAGTGCACAAGGCTAATCTAAAATAAAATGAACCTAAAAAAGATGGTAATTTCAGCAGTTCAGATTATTATTTTCTGAATATCGGAGTTCACCATCGATTCCTATTAGGACTTTTTCCAATTTTCCCATCTTCATCACCTTGATTGAAAAGAATTTTTAACTGCCTCAAACCTTGAATTGCAGGCCAGTATCAGGGGGCTCAATGAACCCAGTAAGAACACTAGGTCCTGCTATCGCCGCATACAACTACAAAGCCATATGGATTTATCTGGTAGCTCCCGTACTTGGAGCTTTAGCTGGGGCAGGTACCTACACTACAGTTAAGCTGTCGGAAAAAGAGGATGAAGCCAAGGCAAAGGCTTCAATCAGCTTCAGAGGGTGACTTATCCCCATTGTCATCAGTCATCATACCATCTAAGGATCCAACTTGGACACTGCAACAATATAGGATGCTAGTACTTTCATATGATAATATAAATATTGTAGAAAGCAAGAAAGTGAGAATAGAGTGGTTGATGCAAAGGTTAGATCTATAAAATGTAAGCTGAAGAGTGTGATATATATAATGTATTCTGGCAAAAATGAGTCCTGTTGGGTGCATAAACTCTTTTTTTTCTCTTTTTCTTTTGTGATAAAAGAAAAGCAAAAGTATAGAAAAAGAACTGTTACAATGGAACTAATGACAAACTATACCTGACACGCTACCAAACATAATTAACTAAAGTAAAATAAGTCAAATAAAAATTGATTAAGTTAGAAATGAAAGAAAAAATAAATAACTATAAATCACAGATAAAGATGAACAGAATAAAATAGAATGAGAACAGTGTTACTTGGTGTTTGTGGCAAAGATGGAGGATGGGAGTAGTGCAGATTGCGTATGAGAAATGAGATGGATGCATCGATCAAACAAGGGAAAGGGAGCGGGCGGGGGATGGGAGGCGGAGGGGATCGGAACGAGAAACGGAAAAAAGAAAGAGAGAAGGAAGCGATGCAGACGCCGAGGATGTCGGCGAGGGCGTCCTTGAGAGAAGCCCCTGAAGAGCGGAAGTAGCCGAGGTGATCGGCGGCCTCTTTGGCGGCGCCGGCGAGGAGAGAGAGGAGAGACCCGATGGAAATGGCGTGGCGGCGCTATGGAGTGAGAGAAGTGAGTGCATAGAAGAAAAAAGTGAACGAAAAACACATGAGAAGGTGATACACCTTGTCCATTCCCAGCCACGGGTCTGATTCCATTCCCCCTTTACTCTCCTACTCTTCTACACTCTCTACCCAACATTTCTCTCTTTATTCATTCATTCATTCATTCCTTCTTCTTTTTTTATTCTTTCGAAACGCAAAGGGAGTGGGAACCACGAGTTTTGGCAATTTTATTTGCAAGTGGTGATTTTGTTACACAATAGGTTCGGTGGGTTCTTGGGTTCTTGGCCCAAGCAATACGCGATTTGGTAAGTGTTTGGGACCAATTCACTCCAAACCTAAATTCACTTGTTCCAATTGATTAAGGAAACACGTGTTTGGTTTTCTTTATCTGATCTTTAAAATTAATTTTACTCTTTTAAATTTAATATTTAATTTTAGGATTTATTGAGTTTTTTATATATATTTTTAACCGTAACACTACAATGACCATTTTTCATTAACATTGCTTAAATTAATTTATGATTTATAAATGCAAATTCTTATTAAATATTTATATGAAAAATAATTTAATTTAATAATTTATATAAATTAATTTTTTTTAAATTAAAGATGTACATAATAATTATGTTTTTAGAATTATAATAACATGAATATATATTTATTAATGGATGCAACTACCACACGTTAAATTACAAAATATTTTAAAATCTAAAAGGGAAGTATTTATATTTTTAAAATCGTAATTAATTGCACCTTATATATAATCAAATTTTAAAAATAAAAACTTACTTAATCCTTTATATTCGAAGCAAATTGTTATAACGTACCTTGCATAGCACGTGTTGATTTTTATTTTTCTGCTCTTTAAAATTAATTTTAGTCGTTTAAATTTAATATTTAAGAACTATTATTTTTAAATATTAAAATAATTATTTTTTAATATAAATATCTAATAAGTATATTATTTTTATTGAAAAAAATAGGAAAACAATGCATTTTTTTATCACAAAAAAACAAGAAGAAAGAAAGAAAAAGAGAAAGAAGAGTCCCTCTCACCTTCACCTTCACCTTCAGGGAGGTTACATTAGACATGGTTGGCAGCCAAAACACACTTAGGTTACGCTACACATGGTTGGCAGCTGGTTGGCAATTGTTTCTGGTTCTGCACCCAACTCAACCAAACCACCTTCTCAGCGTTCCTCTTGCAAGAAAGGTTGGTATGGAGTTTATAGGGACCTTCATTGTCATGTTTGCTTGTCTCTGACCCTCGTACGGTGTGCTGCCACCACTGGTCTCGCGGTTATGATCGTCATCCTCTAGCCACATCTCCGGTGTTCATAGTCATCCTCTCCTTTGCTGCATTAAAGCACTTTTCCGGTTAACAGCTAACAGGGAAAGTGCTTTAATACAAAAAGGAGAGGGTGACAGCGGTTGAGATGAGTACCGGATATGTGTCTAGTGATGAGGATGACTATCATAACGGCGAGACTAGTAGTTGCAGCATACCCTATAAGGGTCACAGAACCGTTTGTCTTTTGGTTGACAATGGCAGCGGCAGTGGAAGGGTCCTATAAACTCTGCACCAACCTTTCTTGCAAGAGGGACGCTAAGAAGGTTTTCCGTGGTACTGAAACATAAGAGCAATAATGTATTTGTTATGTAATGTAATGAAATTATAACTGTATTTATAACACATGAGTTTTGGTTGAGTTGGGTGCAGAAACAATTGCCTAACCATGTGTTTTGGCTGCCAACCGTGTAACCTAACTGCCTAACTGTGTGTAGTAGTGTGATTGGGGACCTAAAAGGAAGAGTAGCAGGAGTGTCGTCGGGAAAGAGATGGAGAAATTGAAGAGAGAGGTGGAGAAGGAAGACGATGAGGAGTCTCATCGGGTAATGGGACTCCAATTGCATCCAACGCAGCTCCACCCATTAGCCTCTCTCGGAACTCGTATTTGATCCCTGCTTTGACAACAGAGCAATTAGTCACTCACTTGAAATTGAAAATGTTGCGATTAGGAAGAGAGGGGATGCCTTACCTTCGAGAGAACCGGCGTGGAGAAGAACGTCTTTGGCAACGGAGATGACTTCGGGGCCGATACCGTCGCCGGGAAGAAGAGTGATAGTGTAAGAACGCTACGAAGCTGCCGGAAGAAGAGGATGAAGCCAAGGCAAAGGCTTCAATCAGCTTTCAGAGAGGTGACTTATCCCATTGTCATCAGTCAACAGACCATCTAAGGATCCAACTTCGACACTGCAACAATATAGGATGTTGGTACTTTCATATGATAATATAAATATTGTGGAAAACAAGCAAAAGTGAGAATAGAGTGGTTGATTCAAATGTTAGATGTATAAAATGTAAGCTGAAAAGTATGATATATCTAATATATTCTGACAAAAATGAGTCCGGTTGGGTGCATACAAATACAATGCCCTTCTCTTTTTTTTCACTTTCTCTTTTGTGATAAAAGATAAAAAGAAAAAGAACAAAATGACTAAGTTCATATCCAAGCGATAAGCCTTTAAGAATTTATGGCAGAAAAGCAAGAGTGTAGAAAAAGAACTGTTACCATGGAACTAATAGCAAACTATATTCTGATAGGGTTTAGAAATGTCATATCCAATATTTGCAGTATTTGATCAATACAGAGTAAAGGTATGGTTTGAAAAGACACGCTACCAAGCATCATTAGCTAAAGTAAAAGAAGGCAAACAAATATATTGATTGAGTTAGAAATGAAAGAGAAAATAAATAACTATATATATATATATATTATTTTTATTTTTATTTTTTCAAAAAAGAGAAAAAAAAAATTGTCTTTCCCTTGTAACAAAATAGCATGTGTTCATTCATATCTCATTATTCATTCATATATAAACGCACGCACGCTTTTGAATGAGAATTTAACCAAAAGACTTGTTTATTTTACTGATAGGACCTGTTGAGCCTCAATGAACCACACACGAACATCATCATTCTTTGTCACAACTGTCACGGTCCCGCCACTTTACCACAATTCTCCCTCTCCAACTCATTCATTCAATGATTTCACTTGGTTTCACTGTGAACATAGAAAAAAAAAAGAGTTATCTTTGTTTGAGTCTCTCTCACTTTCACACCCCTCACGTTTTCTCTAGTTCCATGTTCCACCACATCACAAAAAAAACAAAGCCATTAAGGGAGGAGTTGAGAAAAATATCGAGCACTTTGTTGTGGTCCTCAGTTCACTCTCTCTCTCTTTCTCACTTTTCCGCCTTTATATAATTCCTTTGTCATCACCCCCATTTGAAGCCATTCTTTCATGGAGGGGTTGGAGCCAAAGGTGGTGGTGAGGAGCGAGAGGTTGAAGAGGGGCGTGGCAGATTGTGGTGATAACCAGAAAGGGTACGTGGAGCTTGTGCAGGAGAAGAAGAAGAATAAGAATGGAGTGGTAGGGAAGAAAGGGTGTGCTGCAACTGGTGGTGGCCATAGCATGCTGTGTTGTCAAGCGGAGAAGTGCAACGCAAATCTGCATGAGGCCAAGCAATACCACAGGAGACACAAGGTTTGTGAGTATCATGCCAAAGCTCAGGTTGTGCTTGTTCATGGCGTCAGACAACGGTTCTGTCAGCAATGTAGCAGGTTTGGGGAGGTTCGACTTTTGTGTTTTCTAACCTTTTCTCCCTTTGTATTCCAATAGCACAATTGTTTTTTCCACTGTACAAAATCTAATCACGTCAATCAGAAGCTAATACTGTGGAGAGAAGGTTGGATCCATATTTTTCAATCTATTACAAACACCTACCAAGTTTGCTTTTCCTGTTTTATAGAGGTTTCTATTCTTGCTAATTAACTTTGATTCTTTCATGATAAAAAGAAAGACACAACTTCGATGTACTGCATATATGTTTTCCCTTTTTTTTTTTTTGTTATTCTTCTGTGAGAGTAGTTTTGTTTTTATTTTTAGTTTGTGTAATAAAAGTTCATATAAAATTCAAGGAGCATGGGATTGTTGTTTCCACTTTTTACAGTTGGATAGTGTGGAGATATTGAATGTAAATATAGTTTGCGTTGAATTGGTCGTTTTACACTAAAGGGAAGAAAAAAATTAGATGCACTTTTGAAGTGATTCTTGTATTTGTATTCGAAAATCCCTAAGTGTTGAACTCAAATGATGATCTAAACTGATAGTCACACAGGCATGGTGTTCAAGGACTTCTCCCTTTCTATTATGTTGAATCTAATGTAACTGCAGTTCTCAAGATAGAGACTTGATTCTGTTACGTTTAAATTGTAATCAAACTCGTGTTACTCTGTGAAGCGATAGTTTAATATCTTCTTAAGATGCTATTGCATGAGTCCATTATATATCCAATTGTATAATATTTTGGATTGCTGTTTTATTTAACGAAATTCAGTAAATTAACCGATACTGAAGTTTATATTAGGCATATGTGAAGCTGTACTGTGTGTTTAGTGCAATCAGAGTCTTCCTTTCCCTCTTCTCAAGAAAGAACAAAAAAAAGATAATTCTGCTACCAGAATTGATCTGTAATCTAATTTGTACTTTCTCCCTATTTGGTAGGCCAAAATTGGCTAGTAAGATCAAGTTTTTGTTTATGTATCTGAAATAAAAATTGTTCTGCAGATTCCACGAGTTGTCTGAATTTGATGACACAAAAAGAAGTTGTCGCATGCGTTTGGCTGTACACAATGAACGAAGGAGGAAGAACTCTGATCAATCTCAAGCAGAAGGGTCAAGCCACAAAGGGACAGAGGCCTCTCAATTGAAGGACATTGCTTGTGGTCAGGCTAATGATGAAATGGGGAGAACTCATATAACGGTACAAGAAAATTCTGCTTACAAAAATTTCCAAATAAGATAAGATATGCTTTGTCCTTAAGTTGCTCTCTCTCTTCTGTCATCTTGGGGATGTATTTGTAAAACAATTCCTGTGTCCTATTCAATAAAACTAACATAATGGTGTTGCAGTTACCACCTTAGCAGTAGAAATTATGCACTTCTTCCCATTATGTTTAACCATGATCATTAACATATCTTAATATTCTTTGTCATCATAATGCTCTGTGCTATGACATGTCTATTAACTAATTTTTCTCTCTATCATTTAGTTATATTATCTACTTATACGAACTGAAAATCAATCTCATTTACTACTTCTTCTTTATGTTTTTTGGTTGTTGGTTGGATAGTGTAGCTAGAATACCTATATTTATACTTTAATGTTGAAGTCAATTCATAACGTAGTCAAAATTTAGTATTAAATAAAGAGTGAATGAATTATCTTAATTAATTAGGTTTATATATAATGTAAAATAATACAGGATTATCTTAATAGGTCTTAAATATAAAATTCATTTTGATTGTATATTTTCTTTTTAAAATTAAGAATAAATCATCAATTGTAACAGATTTAGGTATGATATATATTTGGAATAAGAAATCTGATTCAGATATAATAGAATTTTTTATTTATTTGTCATCTTAAAATTTACACAGAAAATATTTGAAGTTAAAGAATATTGAGTAATTATTACAAATTACAATATGCTATTAACATTGATTTTTTCACTCTAAACTAATTTGTTGTGTTCTTGGTTAGAGAAAATAAAGCTACATGCATATTTTCTCACCTAGATGTAGGTTTGTCCTACAGAGGTAAAGTTGGGTATGAGAATCCATTTTCCAATTTGCTATGGGATAAGATATGCGCCGAACGCACAATGAGATGAATTGCTTCTGCATGGTGAAAGAACAAAATGAAAAAGATGGCCCCTTACAATAGAATAATGCCCTTTTTATTTCTCCCCTATTAATTGATTCCTTTTGGACCAAACCATAGAACAAGCTAAAATGGAACTGGACAATAATCTGGTTTTGTTGATTAATATCACACTATTTTCTATTCTAGGAGAGATGAGAGTTTCATAATGTTAACCATTTTTTTTCCTTTCAAGAATGACTTTAGGAAGGAAAATGATCTAATGGTATTATTTATTAGTGTCTCCACCTTTCAGAATCCAACCCAGGAAAATGACCTAAGGAATCCAATTTAAAATTTCTTTTTTGTTTATTCTATCAATTGAGTCAACATTGCAAATGAAATGCCAACTAGGTATTTGATATTCCTTAGGTAGGTTCTTTTTTTTAGTGTTATTATTCTTTATAAATCACTATTTTTGTGTCTTCCACCTATTTTTTATATATATTATGATTTTAATGAAATGATAATGATTATATAAATAAAATTATTCTTCTGAAAAAAAAAAAAAGATGTTTCAAAAGTGATCCTCATGGTGTTTATTACTTTTTCAAACTTCTACTAGTTTGTGATAACAATTTCTTCACATAAACAATTATACCTCAAATTTGAGAAGTGTATTAATTTGCATCCGATCATAAATTTAAATTTTATGCTCGTCATTATATGAAATAATAGTTATGTATAAAAAATATTAAAAAATAATTTTAAATATTATTTTTATATTGTATTATGCAAAAATAATAGAAAATTTTGATATTGTGTTGGTGGTGAAATTTGGACCCCCAAACTTTGATTCTAATTTATTGACTTAAAAAAATGTTTGTTATCGTTATAATATTCTTTATTCATTTCACTAAAAATATATTTATATACTATGTTTGCAATTTAACTTCTTTTAATATATATATATATATATATATATATATATTAATTTTTCAATTTTTTTTCGAATGTTCAAAATGTTCTAAATTGAAATATTGTAATCAAATTTTCTTGTTTATTTTTTTAATCTTTTGTGGAAAGTATGATTGTTGATGTTACTGTAGACTAATGATTGTAACTTGCACTTAGTTCTTTTGTTAGTTTTGTGCCTATCTAATTTGTTGATGTTACTAGAATGACTTTTAGGATAATGATTATGTTTATTTTTATGTATTTTTACATATTTAATGTTTTTTTTATTTCCATAATTATTGGGACATTTTGATAATTGGAGATATTAGAATTTAAAATAGTTAAAATTTTATATTGAATATAAATAAAAGAATTGAATAATATATAAATAAAAAAATATACAAATTTTTATTTTTTTTTAAGATTTTGAATAAAAAATAAAATCGTATTTTTTTATATAATTATTAGTTTGTTTTTATAGTTGAAAATTTTATAGTTGATAATCATATTAGAAGATTCATCTACTTTGTACTTTTAAGATGCAGAGCAGTATCTAGGATGATATAATATGAGAAGCACTAACAAAAGTATGCAAGTATGCAGAAACATTTTTGCCCTGTTGTAATCCAAGTCAGGAACCTTGGTAGCATCACTCCAACAAGTACCAAGACAATAAAGCTTCGTTTAGAAGCCAATATCTGCAACAATCTATACCCCAACAAGTGCAACTTCCTAAAGCTACCAAAATCAGAAGCGAATAACTCCACATTCCCCACCAATTTCTCTCCTTTATCAAAGTCCACTCTTTGCCATTTACATAAATTTAAAACCAAAGCAATGTAATTATATACAACCAGATCCTCTCATGGTTAATCCTCCACTCACAAACTTCGGACTTTGGCATACTTATTTTAACAAGAAAAACTGAATTTCATCAGTTCAAATCAAAGTTGCAGTTGCAGAATATCGTATGTCTGTAACTTGACTGGGTACTAAGAGTGTTGTATATATACATCCAAAATAAACATGCAAAAACAACAATGATGTTCTATATAAAAATATATAATTAGTTAGAAAATTTTCAAATTATAATTGTTATGAGAAGTAATTGATTGTATTGAGAAAAGAGAAATGTGTAAGAGAAAGTAAATGAAGAACTAAAATTATCTTAAAAAAAAAAAAAATAATATAATAAATTTTATTTTACAATTTATTTTCATATCGAAAAGCTAATAAAAACTACGTTTTTAGGATCTTCATCCTCTTATATAAGGTGAAGTTTATAATTTAACTGTTATTATAATTAATACGGTTGAAAGTAGAAAGAAGTTGGTAATGAATGAGTCACCATTTTTACTTTGGAACATTTGAACATCGAAAAAATGAATAAAAAGTTAAAAATAAAAGCATAGTAGATAGTAGAGCGAGAGTGAAGGATGTAAGAGTACAGAAGATGGTGATGATAGCGCCGCCACCATCGTACTCAAGATGATGAGAATTGAAAGGTGGATTCGTTCTACACCAACTCATGGAGACAAGAATTTTACAAAAAAATTATTACTTAAATTTTAAAATTATATATATATATATATTCAAATATCATAAAAAAATAACGTTGCGTGGTTAATAAATTAAGTAAAAATATTTATGGTGAATTAATTAGAAATAATGATGTAATAATATTGGACTAGTTTTTTTTTTTAAATTTAATACATGTTAATTTAAGTATAAAAATTAAAAAAATGACAATATTATATCTATTTTGCAAAGAAATTATTTAATGACTAATTTATTAGTTATTTTGTGAAAAATAATTATTATGTGTAATGTATCAAATTTAAAATTATGAAAACATTTATGGAGATTCGTGTAGTAAATGTATAATTATTTTTGGTGATATTATTGGATTTTAAAATTATTCCGAACATTTAATATAATTTCCCCTTAATTAATCACTTAAAAATTATTTTACCGCTTAATAATTATTAAAAAAAATAATAGAATGATATTTTTTTATTACAAATCGAATAACACAAAAATATCTAATAATACAAAGTTTATATATTACTATTTTAATAAATTTTGTATAAAAAAATAATTATATCTAAATAAATAAATAATATTGTCATTCATCTTTATATCCACACTAGAGTACAAAATATGTTTTTATTAGTTACATCTCAATGGATATCCAATTGATAAATATGTAAAATGTAATTTTCAAATTCAAACGGTAAAATAGTAAAATTGAAAATTTAATGATAAAAATCATAATATTAAAAAATTAGTGATAATTTGAAAATAGAAAATTTGGTAATAAAATTCGTAAAATGACTAAAGCTCAATAATAAAATTTATAATTTAAAATATAGTGTATATTTCATTTTTATTAAAAGTCACATCATATTAAATTAATTATATAATTACACCATTAATAGTTACTTGACGAAAAGATAAAATATGTAAAAAAAAATTATCTCAAAAATTCAAACCATAACTCAAACATAATATATTTCACCTACATTTAAACAAAAAGTGTTTATATATATAAATAAATCGTGAAAATATTTTTCAAGTCGAAGGTGATAACTAGGTAATTTTATTCCCTAAGTGACAACTTTGTTTTGGTGGAATTAAAGAGACGACATTAAAACTTAAAATAAGAAAAATTAACGTAGTTCACCACCACCAACCCACTAGAGTTTTTTTTAGTGGAAACTAAGGATATTTGACCTTTCTTAATAAAATATTTTAACGCATAAATTAAGAATTAAAATCTTAATGGATAACATGTTTGAGAGATTCAGTACTCTTTTCTTTTTTGACAGAAGAGATTCAGTATTATTAGGGTTTGTAAATTGATCATTATAGAGTTAGCTTTGTATGATTCTAACATTAAATTAAGATAATTCCAAACCTAATCTTTTACTTTCAAAACAAAAGGTCCATTATTCTTTCCCAAACCAATGAAGCTTCCATGGCCTGGTAAAAGAATTTTGCTGAGAGAAAAGCAAAAGGAGAGAAATAAATGTCTGTGGGGAAGACAAATTAACAAACGTAAGACACATTGATTTTATAAACGTAAGACCTATTTACGAAAATAGGCTTCGAGAGGACACACAACACAACCAAACCGGTTCTACTCCTTTACTTTTACTATTCATTATTTATCATTATCTATAGCAACTCCTTGTTTCTTTCAGTCACATTAACCTCAATTTTAATTAACAAATATTTTTTTATAAGATATTAATTATTAATAATGTTGATCGAGATTTCATATAATGAATTAAAAAAAAAACATAAATAATAAGAATTTAACTTTATGTATTGTATAATAAAAGATATATATATTATCAACTTATCAAAATTTAATGTTTTTATAACTTCTGAAATAATTATTAAAAAAGGTCCATAAACGTATGCTTGACATATACATTATTTACTTAAATAAAAAATAAATAAACCGAAAATTTTATTCTTGCAATTTTATTCTTTCTCCTAAATAGTCTCCCAAATAAATTTTCAATATTAAAAATTATGTTAGATATTCTTTAAAATATTGAAAAACCTTTTAAATTAATCTCTAAATGTTACTCAAAATATTAACTTAAACAAACACTAAAATGAAGAATATAGAGAAATTACTTAACTAATTAAATCATTTTATTATTTTTGATAGATTAATAGAAGCATTATAGGGATAGAGAGAGTAATGTAGATTGGAGCAAAATGATGGTGTATTTAATATTAATAATAAATAAATACTATATAATAAGAACAACCAAAATCTCAATCTCATTCTTCTTGTTCTTCTTCGGCAGCACACATAGCATAGCATTCGCGAATCCCTCAGTCTCCAACCAGCAATGCCTGCCCAGAAGCGCTCCCTCCCCGACCCTCTCGACGAAGGGGACACTTCGCACCACAGCCTCTTCCATTCGCGACATGCGAAGCACCAACAGCAACAACAACAGGACCAGTCGCACGAGCACGACGAGGATCACCACCATGAAGAGGAGGAACAAGAAGAAGAAGAAGAAGGAGAAGAAGGGGAAGGAGAAGAAGAAGAAGATGATGAGGAAGAAGAAGAAGACGAAGAAGTAGAAGAAGCGGCGCATGATAACGACGACAAAGAAAATCCACAGGGTTACGTATCGTTTTTTTTTTTTTTTTATGTTCGTTTTGTTGCTTCGTGAATACGTGTTATTTTCGGTTCCCCAATTGGTTTTTCTCAACTGGGTCACGCTTTGTTTAGCCACTGCGATTTTTCACGTGCTCAAGTTTTCTTCTTTTCTCTTTCGCAGATTCCGACGAAACCCCATCCTCTGGCTCTGAAGAAAAACCTGAGTACTCTCTCGCACGTGCATTGCTTCGAGACTTATGTTCTGTGTTTCGTTGCTTATTTTTTTTTAGATTCAAGTTTAGATTCCGTGCTTCTGTTTCGGGATCGTGTCTGCGTGTGAATTTTGCCTTTTCTGTGTTTCTTCCTTGGAATTTGAACGTTTGTGTTAAGGGATGTGATGGTTTTCCTTTGACTATGTAAAGGGGTGATACTTGTTCGTGCCGTTTGAGTTGGGGTGCCTGAATTTTCTTAATCCCCCCATTTGTTGTTGTTCGTTTGCATGTTTGGATTTTTGTCTTGTTTACGCTCGAAACTTGTTCGTTCCTTGCCTGCTAAAAAGAAGTAATTGTTTTAGCGTAGTTTTTTGTTATTGGATATGTGAATCCTTGGTGTCATTTTTCAAAGAGTTAGATTAAACATCAATCAGCACCTACAATCGTGTGTCATTATTGCTACAGTTGCAGCTTTAGAACTTTATTGTTTTCCGTAGGAAGGGTAGAGTACTGTTCAATTCATGTGCATCAGAATGTTCTAAGTAGCCATATATGAACTACTATTGTGTTGATTTGTCTGGCAAGAGTTCAAAATTAAAACTGTTTGAGGCATTGTCATGGTGGCAGTGGTCAACTTTTGACTATCATCGGTAAGGTTTTAAATAGCGGTTGTAGTTTGATTGTGATCCTAGACATTTTAGGAAGTCGCATACCAGTGGGACTGGTGCAGCCACAATTATGGTCATGGAGGGTCCGTAAACTGTGATGCTGTGGCTGAAATCTCGATCATAGAGTGTCTTTTACAATCTTGATAAAGACCTGTCTTTCACTATCTCTATAAAGACCTGTGTTTGAGATGCAGTTATTGTTGCTTCCCTGAAGCTGTATTTCATAATTAGTGGTATTGCTTAAATTGATTTACTTGTCCTCTGCTTTTCTTCAATGTTTGTCCAAGTTGTAGAAGGTGTAAGGCCCACGCAATGGGGCCTTGAGGCAAGAGTGGCTAAAAAGCCCATATTTCACCAAAGATAGGTGCTAAGATTAGAAAAAGAAGGAACACCATATTTGATTGTCTAGCATTATTAAGTTTTTTTTTTTCATTTAAATTAAGGCCAAACTGGTTGTTGCTCATGCCTGATAGCCTGTGAGACTGACGAGTGACAGACTACTGGTTATATTTTGACATTCTGGAAATGTGCTCCTTAAAAATAACATTTTGGAAGTTAGATGGTTGGGATATTCAGATTTTCTCATGAAGTTTTGTATGGATGGCATGAGTACATTGACCAGATAAAAAGAAAGATTTAGCTATTGTATACAGGGATTGATTTATACTTGTTTCTGTTGCAGTTAAGATTCTCTATCCATCACTAGTATTAATTAGGTCTCATCTGTCTCTATCTCGTAGCTTTTACAAAACATTTGGGTAAAGAAAAAACAACCAAAATATTAGGTCCATCAACTAACTATTAGGTTTTTGCATTTATCTGTTTCACATTTTTCTGTGAATATGTAAGCTTACATATTGGAATTTGGATAAAGAATTGAGGATCCAATTTAATCATTTCTTTTTCTTCCTATGGAAGGATATAATGAACATATAAGCATGCTATAGAACAGAATTTCTTGTTAAAGGTTTGACGAAAACCAAATGAGTTTGATGAAATACTCTTGATTGGGAACAATGATACTTTAGAATACCATGTTACTTTAATTTATAATTTTTATGAAGGTGGGATCAGTATCTCTGCATAAAGTAAGTCTCAAAATGTTAAATGAATTTACTTGGAACACACTGATTTT
The DNA here is from genome assembly GCA_016859785.1 of Macrotyloma uniflorum. NCBI lineage: Eukaryota > Viridiplantae > Streptophyta > Magnoliopsida > Fabales > Fabaceae > Macrotyloma > Macrotyloma uniflorum. Next base: position 2,191,494 of record BDMB01000014.1, read on the forward strand.
GTAAAAAAAAATTTACACTGTCATTCAATCTTAGCTTGCCATGTGTTTTGTTATAATTACTTTTATATCGAAGGTGATATTAAATTGATTGATAGAATAAAAATCTTACAGTCTCACCGGAGTTTTTGAATAGCCACTATAGTGCTATCACATGGGTGAATTTTTGAATCTGCGATTGCAACTGTCTGCTATTGCTGCTGCTCTCATTGTTGTGAATTTTATTGGATTGTAAAAGTTACTTTGATTTGTAGCTTATTTTATAAAACTGCATTAATATATGTTATTCCTTAAAAGTCTTAGAAGGATAATTTATTTTTGGTGGAATATGGTTGAGAATGTGATGGGAACTTGGGTATTATGTGGTGCCTAACTCCCATTTTGTCTAGTATGGGATGCTCGGCGGAGTATTTAAGTATTTGATTCTTCCTTCTTAGTAGCTAGCTTTTGAGGGTGGGTTTCCCAAGTAATAGGGTACTTATCGATTAGTATCAGAGCTGGTTGTTAGTGTCTCAAAAAGGGCTACTAATGGAGGGTTCTGATCAACAGGGAGATGAGTGATGTGCCACTGAGTGAAAGCCTCCAAGACATTGGCTTTTAGTCTGGTGCTACGATAGGAACTTGAGTAATACGGGGTGCCTAAGTCCCACATCGAGTAGGTAGCTTTTGAGGGTGGGTTCCCCAAGAGCTTGGGTACTTATTAGAATGTCACTTATCATTTATTATATAAGTAAATATATTGTATTTCAGAAAAGGAAAAAGTTGACACTGGATATATACAAGACTGCAACATAGTCTGTAAACTGTATTTCTGACATTATTAACTCTTTTGTGAAAAGTGGCTGCTAACTGTGAAATTTCTTTCTTTCAGTAGCTTAGAGAATTAGATGATCAATATAAGTAGTTACCGTTTTCTAGTATTAACTGTGCCCATGCCTCAACCACAAAAAAGCTTCTAAATTTATTTATTTGATTGGTTCTCTAGGGACTTTATATTTTTTAACTACCCTATTTGTAGGTGTATGTTACCTTAAATTATTCTTTCTATCAATTTTATATAAATATATGCTCATTGTCTTGTAATCTTGTTTTGTTTGCAGATTCGTGTATGTAGAACTTCTGGAAATACGTAAAGATGTCCAATGTCCAATTTGCCTTGGTATAGTATTTTGTTTTCCCTTTCAAGATGGCATAATTAGGCATTTAATTAGTTGTGATTTTGTATTTTGCTACAGTCAAATAGGCCAGAGATATTTGGTAGGATATGCTTCTTACCATTGTCAATTCTCTGCATGGAATGGTATGTTGTGAGTAGTAAATAGTTAATGTTTATCAAAAGATCCTGATGTGTGATGGAGAGTCTTCTATGGTAATGCTGCTTGTATGTTTTGTTAGGAGGAGAGAGGATGGAGTAGGAGTATTACATAGGTTATTTTTCGTAGAAGACACTTGGAGATTTGTCACTGTTCTTAATGAATTACTGGGTGATTTTGAAACTATTTACTAGTCCTTAGTAGTTTGGTATTATCTAATGATGTTGATACTATTATCTAATTTGTATTTAGAATATTGATCATATTGAAAAAATTAATATTGATTTATGCTCCTTATCTTATGAGCTTCAGATTGTCAATTATAGTTATGAGATGGAAGTGTACTTGTTGAATTTTCAGCTTATACAATACTTTATGGACAGTAATAGGCTGTATTATATATAGAGATAGAGATAGAGATATAGATGGATTATAAAAGAGAAAAATGAGGAATGTTTTCATGCATCAAAGTGTAATGAATGACTTTAGTGAGGGGATATCACTTTGTCATTGCAATACAAAGTACCCGAGAAAGAGTCTGACGTAGTATCAGTCAGGCCCATGTATCCTAAGTTTGTTTTAGAAGAATGAAGAAATTGATTGCAATTTCTAGAATTCAATCTATCAAGTGGTAGAAATGAAAGAAGAAAACCTGGTGGGGTTAAAACCCTGAAGGCTGTTAAAATAATGCTAGTGATTGAAAAGTAGGAACAGATGTTGAAATTGAGGCTGAAAACACTAAAATTTATTTATCTTATTTAGATTTTGTAGTCTTGTGTTGTGCTTCTTTTATTCCTAAACGACACTGTTTACTAGTATCACAGCTTCTATGCCTTTCAAACCTCGCATTTCTAGATTCTGTTGTACATAATCAAGAGATATGTACATGCTGTGGATGTCCGATCTAGTAATATCAGTTGTCAATCTTGAGGCAAGAAACTATATATATAAGGTGAATAATGTTTCTTGTCTTCTAATTGAGCATCTTTACCAAAGCTTTAGACAATATTCTGGCTACTGCCATAGTCTATGATCACTATCCAATTGAAGGTAACCATCTTGCCACGTGACCCATGATCTGCAGTAACCACCAACGACATGTCTTGTATGTTTGCCTTATATATAAGGCTTCCTTTGCCTTCAGGTATGGATCTAGCCTTTTATTCTCACCCCCTCTTACAGATACAATCCCAGAGTGTCAGAGTCTTTTTGTTAAAGTCTTTATTTCTCCGTAATCATTGTTCTGTTTTCGAGTTTGTTAGCTCTACCCACCAGAAATCATCTGTGTGTTAAATATCCACCCAGGTTCACATCAGCCAACAATTTTAAATGGTTTATAATGTTCAAAATATTTTGAGTTGTTGAATCTAGTTACGTTGAGGGGCTAGCAAAAGGCATTGATTAGTGCACACTACTGCTTCCCCTTCATCTCCTTCACATTTGTGACCCTCATAAATACCCTCTCCAAGTAACTACTTATTGTTAGAACCAACCTCGTTTGCCTAATTGACTGTTGGTAGTACAATTATTTGAGCAGTGACCTTGTTCGTTGCATTGAACAATTTTCTCAGAGTAGGGCATACATGGTTTATTATTGCCTTGTTAAGGGCAGTGGATCAGTTCGAAGAGGGGCTGGGTTTCCCACCTTGAGTTGGCATTGAAATTTGAATTGAAGGCATGGTACTACCAATGCCTTTTGTGGTTATCTACCAATGTAGTGTAACCTTTTGTGTCTTAAGGGGCCTACTTTTATCCCATGAAACTGACTTTTAAGGTACGGACTGCTCCAGCTTTATAAGGCTTTATTTAAGCCATATCGTAATCAGTGAGACTAAACCTCCACCTTGGTAAAAGTCTTCCATGTACTCGCTCATTCTGTTGTAGGTTTGTTGACCATTCTAAAGGTACAACATTTTCTCATAGTTTGGACCTAACTCAATTCTATAAAATTGGTTTGTAAGGCAAGGTTTGCACTCACTTATATCTTCTATTTTTTGAGGAGGACATGACTAGAATGGAAGAACATCAAGGAGTCCTTATAAGAAACGTGACTAAGGAGAAAGAGATAGAAAGATCCTATGCAGGAAGAACGACAGGAGCAAGATTAAGAGAAGGAGATTGGAAAATATAATATAGAATGTGGAAATTTCCTTTGTAAAAATGAAACTCTCCTTTGTTTTAAAAGTATGTTGGACTTATAATTTTTCTAGAATATGTTCCTTATGTTCTAAATAAAATTCTTCTAAAGAAAGATTCCTTCTAAGAAGTTCTAGAAGTTTTTAGCATATTCTAGAACATAGTAACTAACTCCAACTAGTAGTTAGAGTTAGTTCATGCACCTAACAACCTCATGATTACATTGACCAAAGGAGTTGCAATTCCTAACCTTAGTTACTCTTAGGAATTCTCGACAAGAAAGACTAGATGAACCACTCTAGTTTAGTTGTTAACTTCCTTTGTTCACTTAGTTAGCTTCCTTTGTACACTTTTGTTAGCTTCTTAAGCACACTTGTCTAACTTCTTGAGCTCACTTCTATTTCCTGTAAACAGAAGACTCCTCTCTTGTATTCTTTAAACTTGAGATATATGAAACTAGAAGTTTTTTATTCTTGTAGCTTAGGTTCTTATCTTGAAGAACTTCTTCAAGTGGTGAATCAACAATACATTTATCCTTGGTGTCTTCACTATAGGTGGCTCATCTTACCACTCTCTTTCTTCTCCATATTTTTCGAAGTTTTCCTTTGTTATTCATGAATATCAAAACCACCATGGATCCATTCCATTAGTGTTCTTGAGTTCTTTGGTTCAAATCTCCCAGAGAGTTGATATATCTTCAAGTCATAGGGAGGACCTTATTATTTTTTACAATATCTCTAGCCGATGTGGGACTTGAGTTTATACCAATATACTCCCTCACGTCCAACACTATTGGACTTGGTATGTGTATAACATGGTGAGTGACACTTTTAATGGATCTAGGATAGACTTTGATACTATTTTGCAAAGTGGCCTTAGGCCTAATACAATCTTATAAAATCGATTGGATTATATATTATATTTTGACACTATCTCTAGTCAGTTAATGTGGGACTTGCAATTTTCGTAATACACTAACTCACGTTCAACATTAGTGGGCTTGGTACGAGTATAGCACATTAGGTGACCTTTTTTAATGGATCTATGATAAGCTTTGATAACATCTTACAAAATGGTTTGGGTCTATTTCAATTGCACCACTTTTATTGTATTTTGGCACACCACCTTTAGTCTATGTGTGACTTGAATTTTCACCAACACACTCCCTCATGTCCAACACTATTGGGCTTGGTAGGTGTATAACATGATGAGTGATCCTTTTAATGGATCTATGATAAACTTTGATACCATTTTACAAAGTGGTTGAAGTCTAATTTAACTCCACAAAACTGGCTTATAAGGTGAGGATTGTTCCACTTATATGTTATATTTTGATACTATCAATGTAGTACTTTGGTTTTTTCCAATAGAAATGGTTACTTACAAAGGGGCTTACTAGAAAAGCTGAGTGAACTGTTGTGGATTGCAGTCTCTAGGATAGCTAACACTTCTTGTTTGCTGAAGAACTAACTACTGCTTAACAGGCATCATCAAAAAGACAAGAACTGTCATGGAATGCTTGCACCGTTTTTGCAGGGAATGCATTGACAAATCGATGCGACTGGGGTAGGCTCTATGAATCCATTCCAGGCATTTTATTTATTTATATAATATGCTATCTATGATTTCTATCTAAGTCCTTTATGGTGCTCATCAGAAGAACACGTTATAGCCTCTATGTAGGTACATTTCTCATTTACTTATTGTCTCAGGAATAATGAATGCCCTGCCTGCCGCACACATTGTGCCAGTCGTCGTTCCTTAAGAGATGATCCTAATTACGATGCCCTTATTGCTGCTTTATATCCAGATATTGAGAAGTACGAAGAAGAGGTATAAGTTGACCAGTTTATTACTTCATTTTTTACTCTGTTTACGTATAGGTAAGCTTTCCCAGAAATAACTAATGATACCATTCACTATCCCATTGCAGGAGCTTGAGTTTCGTGAAGAGGAGAAGAACCGCAATAAGCAGGTGAATATATATTTAGTAAGCATATTTAGTTAAGCATAATTTCAACATTCAGATGTTTGTAAAATACTTACATTCAGAAAACTTTTACTTATTGATGTTAAGTGATTGACAATCTGCATGGCTGCCACCAGCCCATGACATATCAACTCCTAGATATATATCGTATCAATGAACATTTATTTATTGCTAAGGTTTATGCTTGTGCCTTATTAATTTTGATTGTTGTCATTGGTCTGTCAACATTATCTCAATTGTCAAATCTCAGCATTCTAGCTTTTCTGGCAGATTCAAGCTTCAATAGCAAAAGTAGTTCAACGGCAATCTGAAGCACTTGTTAAGAGACGTAAAGATACACCAGGAGCATTTGTAACAAGATCACAGCGCAATCAACGAAACATTCATTCTAGGAGACAAACCCAAGCAATTGAGGGATCAGAAGATAATGAGGAGGAAAATGACAATAATGAAAAAGATTCATCATCAGCCGATGAACGAAGTACAGAACACAGGCAGAAAAGGCGAAAGAGATGGGCTAGAGTTCGTCCCTCTCAGCCCTCATCATCCATGGCAAGTCCAGATGGAGGCAATGATAGTGATATGGATATAAGTAGAGAAAATCGGGGAATTTCAAGGCATGTGTCAAAACCTAGAAAACTTACTTGGGGAAGGGGTGGTTTTAGAAGTCACACACGACATGGCAGTGGTGGTGGTAGCAATAGCAAAAGTTCTCGCGGCAGTCGATTGTCTAAGTTTGTTGACCATCTCCGAACCTTGGATGAAAACACTAATGAGGTATAGGTTATTTATTACCCCCTTCCCTCTTAATAGGTATCAGATGTTACAACTGAAATTCTTATTTCAATTCAATTGAATAAAAAGATACTATATTTTTTTCACAGTTTGATGTCCGTCTCATGCTTGTTTCTCTTGATCATCAAAGTACACCAAGTTTGCCACAACCTTACCTTTGCTGTCGACCAACTTTGTCTGTCGAGCATCTTTACGAAGTAAGATCCTCTTGTCTATGATCAATTGTTTCTGTCATTGGTAGTTCTTGTGTAATTTGATCTTACACCAGTGTTACTACTTGGTTGATTGCTCCATGGTCAGCTGAAGGTGCAAAGGATGTTCTATTAAAATACAAAACCGTGTTATTATCTGTCCCATCTTGAAAAAATATAAAAATGATTACATAATATGCTTCTGATAATGAGCCAGTGTTAGTTTTCTTCCTTTATGATGATTGTCTTAACATTTTTATGTATTCTGCATAGTATGTTGCTCGTCAGACACCTTTTCCGGTTGAAGGGATCGAGATATTGGCAGTCAAAGGATGCCACAGTACAAATCGTGACAAGTCAGCTGATGAGAATTCGGTCCTGATATATGATGAGCTATCAACGCTGATTATAGATCCGTACAAAGATGAACTGGAAGTGTTGCAAGAACATGAGACTCTGGCAGGGCTTAGATCCAAATGCATATCCAAGATGGGGCATTTGGTGAGTATTAATGTGGTTTTCCCCCCTAATATTATTTTACTTAACAGCTTAATTTTACACATTTTTCTGCTGTTTCAGATTCTTGCATACAGGCGGAAGGAAGTATCATAGTCTTGGTTTGATTGACGGACATTTGACATTGACAATGCCGTAAATTTCTTTAGTATGTACATAAAGAGAACAGTTGCCTATTGCATCCTCGAAAAAGAAAAAGATCTTTAGCATACTAATTATAAGAACCTACCAAAAGATTATGCAAGCATGGTGATCTTCTGTAAGTTTAGATTTACCTCCTAAAATACTAGTTAGGTTTCAATTTTACTTAGTTTCCTGATTTATCTATCAGTCTGTATCCAATCTTGTGTCATTATGAGAACTATCATAGTCGTAAGGTGTAGTATTATGGTTGGAAATTTATTTTTCGTTGTGGAAAAGGAGCATTTTATCCAAGGAATGATTGTTAAATAAAACATCAAGACATACATCAAAAACTGGTTTAGAATAAATGGCAACATCTATGAAAAAAAATTACGTTCATAAAATGAGACTAAACAAAGCTTAAAGAGGTTTCATGCATATTGTCCTCAATTGTTTCAGTGCCTTCTCTTCCTCTGTCTGCACGTTTACGTCCATATTACTATCATGCTTTTGAACACTATCAACAGGTGCGCTTTATCCTAAACTTGGTAATTAAATATTTGATAATACTCGATGAATTAAGTAGTTAAACTTGGTCGTAAAACTAAGCAGAAATAGCAGACTCCAAAAAATAGATGTTATTTGTTTCACCTTTATGCTCCAAAATTTTATTCTTTCAAGGTATTATCAACGTTTAAAACAGTACAACCTTTTTACATTTTTCCTGCAGATTTTGGCACAATCTTAGTACCATACTAGTCGGATAAATAACCAATGCGTTAACTCGATATACACTAATAAGCTATAAAACTAATTTTAAGTTTGGAACTCGTTTAACGTTTTTGTAAGAGTTTCTAATGCATAAATATTTAAAAATATAAATATATATTTATTACATATAAAATGTTTTTCTACTTATAAATAATACAAATACAAAACATTACTAGAGTTTAATAATTTTATGAAAAATAAATTTGTGTTATTTTAATGTTTAAATGAGTTAAAATTTAAAAAAAATAAAGAGTTTCAAAAAACTCGAGCAATTAAATTTCAAATATTATTAAAATCAATTTTTTTCTCCCAATAAGATTTTGTAATGTTTCTTTAGAATCCTCGCTATCTTTCTAATTTAATAACTACTTTATTTATGTTAAGTAAAAAACCACATACCAGTAAAAATAGAATTATATTTTATATGCATAGACACTAAAAATCTTGATTCATTAGCAATCCCTATAATTAGAGTAAGGAAGCGTTCACTCTTTCTCCACCATATATTCTTTCTGGCTAGATTCCTGAACAACTACACTGCTCTGCACATTTCTTCTGACATGCCAAACAAATTCTCCATATGTCCCAGGTATATTACAAAACCTGATTTTCAGGTCATGCCAAACCCATTTTCTTTAACTTTTCTCCTCCCAAACCCATACACAAACACTTTCATACTAACCTTTTATATACTCTTCTGACAACACCTCCTCATCATACCACTAAATTTCATTTTTTTTCTTCTCAACAAAATACTACCTCTGTTACATCAATTCACTGCAGAAATTAGATGCCCCTCTTAAATAATTGATCCTATAACCACTGATGAATTTAAAATAAGATTTCTTATTATAAAATATCATTAATGTATTTTTACTATGATTTTTAATACTTCTAATAAAAGAGTTATTTTGATTTTCACTTACAATTAATCAAACTGCAGAGAAATCAAGTGCTTCTTCTCACTCTGTTATTCCATTACATGAGATTAGATAATCTTATTACTTATATGACGTGCTGATGATTAATCTCCTTAGAAAACTTGACCTCATTTTAATTACTGTAACCAACTCCACTATTACTCTTCTACTCAACAATTCTAGAACCTTTCTTAAATATACTCCATTATTGACTTGACTCTTCTAAATTTAGTTATTTATCTCCATTTCAATTTAATATATTTCTATCAATTGTTTTCTTCTATGTCATAAATACACTATTTAGCCGTATCTACTTTCTCCTTTGTTTTAATGGACCTGACGTTGTTTGCCCAATGAAGTCAATGAGCTTCAACTTTTCATAAGATCAGTTTGAAACTGCTAATTGTAATGCAGATTCAAACAAACATGCTAACATGTCAACAGTCACGTACTTAATCCTACCACTGTATATAATAGAAAACAGAATAACCTCGGTTAAATAGTGTTACTCGTATCACACTTCCTCTGAGATAAGAAATTTAAATACAAAGAAGATATGTAAAAAATGGAAGATTTTTCAGCACACAACATAGTAAATTTTTATTGGAGATTGCCTCCTTATTACTACTATAAGTTTTACTCTAAATTAATATTGTTATAATTAATCTTTGTATTTATGATATTCTCAATTTTAGTATTTGATATTTTTAAAAATATTTTGATGGATTCAAATAGTTTATATATATTCTTTCTTAACCCACTAATATGTCTTTTAAAGACAAAAAAAATATTAAGTTTTAAAAAATAGATCAAATACAGTACTTGATTTTAACGACTTTATCTTATTAGACTTGTGTTAGAAACATGTTTATAGTTTCCTATAAAAAAAAAATCAGAAGAAACTTGTTTGAACTTTTATTGAATGCTAAAATAATCAATTTTTATCTAAGTGTTATTTGAGAGTTTAAGCACATTTTGAAGTTTAGAAATTTGATTTGTTTGGTATACTTTTGTGTCTGGTCGGGGAAAAGTTCTACAGAGATTCCTGAGACCGAAGCTCTTTTTTTACTCTTGGAACTTCTGAATATAGGATATCTTCAAAAATAACAACATTGTCATGTAATTGCTAAATGTGCTAAAACCAATAGTTCATGAAATTTAGTAGAAATGTTTGCAACATTAGAGAATATGAATCCTTGTTTGCAATTTGCTTCTCAAATATTTCAAAACAGAACATCAGAATGTCTGATAAATTTAGACAAAAACTTATAGAGAAGTTAAATGAACAAGATTTTCAAAAATTTAGATATGTATTGATTTTAATTTATACAAAATTAAATCTGTTTTTTTTCTTCTTTAAGTCGTTATTTTCTTTTTCAGATAATATTTATGAAAAAAAAAATATTTACATTAGACCGTAATAAACGTCTAAGAAACCAGCAGCATATAATGTAATTTGGCTAACTTAATTTGATGGATTGAAGTTTTGAATATAAACAATTTGGAAAAAATGAAAGAAAGTAATTGACACATGTAGTTCAGTACTTAAACTCCTTAATCATAGTTTGATGTTTATTTCAGTTTAGGAATGAATTTGTTATTAAAAGTATTATATTATTTAAAAATGGACTAACATAAGGGATGAAGTGTCAAATAAAAATCTAAATACCTCAAATTATTAAAAAAAAATATGTAAAGAGTTTGGAGAGGTATGAAACTTCCTCAGCCTTATGACATCTTAATTAAAGGATCTGTTAAATTTTATATAGTAATAATACAGTGGAATATATGTCCATGCACTAAATCAATTTATGGTACAACATGAATAATCACATTCCTTTGTTAATTATCATACTAGTTATACTATTAAAAAAATGCTAGAAATGAATCAAACTGATTAAACTTAAGACCCTTTTGCTGAAACCAACCCAAATTAAAATAAGGGAGAGTTACTAGTTCATGAATTTAGCCCCATAAAATAGCATGTCTCGTGAGTTTTGAGGTAGAGGTTGAGAAATCAAAATCTTTCATTATGTTATTCACTATATGCTATTTTCCCTAACTTCAGCTTGTCTATCGGTTTCAACTTTGAATTTAGGAAATTTCAGTTATGATTTCCTCCATTATGTGGATTGATTATTCTTTATTGGGAAAGAAAGTGCAGAAATTTTTTAAGCTGGGATAGGCCTCAAAGTTTGGTCCAGTTCTTCTTTTTGCTCTAATTCTAACTCCCAGATTACCAGTGACTGATTTATTTTAGTGTAACTCACGTTATTTAATTGCATTCATTCAAATAAAACGGATTTGTGGACTTATATATTAATATCAGCTTGAAACTGATATACGAATAACATTACTAGATAGCAACAAAGACAAATGACTTTACCTTAACACGTCAACAATGATTGCACAAACTCAATTTTCTAGGATGAATATCTCAGAAACCTGAACTTGTATTTCCTTCATTGCCCACACAGTTCTAGATCCATCCAATGCTTTATTAGGGAAGCTTATCTCTCATTTTTAATAATACTATTAATTTCTTTGTGTTTAGTTTTTTGGTCATTAGTCTGAAATGAAGAGATGAACCTTTGTGACCAAATGAAAAAATAAAACTAGTGATAGGTTAGTCCACATACATGCTTCAGTTGACGACATAATACTGTTGTCTAGCTAATATGAACTTCAAAACCATGACATAAAACGCATGTGACGAATGATGCTGATAGAAAATCGAAGTACCTTTTTTATAATTTATTCAAACAGTTTAGTTTTCAATTGATGCAATTAATTGCAGGCCTAACCAGTATAATTGACGGTTTCTCATTCGTCATATATGTTATCACATCTCTTTTAAGGTTCAACCACTTCACTTCTTCAGTAGTTGAACCATTATTTTACAAAGAGAACATGAATTTTCTTAGTATCCCTTTTGTTATTATGTCAAACTCATAATCATGCTTTTATTACGCGTTATAGTAGTGCTAATTAAACTTCTAATGAAACGTATATGCAGAACTTGGTTTTAGCCAGGGACAATCGGTCAAAATTTTTATGAACACTTCTTTTGAGTCAAAGGAGAAAAAAAAAAAAGAATAAAGAGAAACAAGTGCAATGAACCAACAATGGAATTTATAGTGAAGTCGAAGAAAGTCACTTAGATGGAGCCCTCTTGGGCACACCCTAACGTGATCTAGAATTTTCATGTTAGATGTGATGACAGCATCTAAAAATGGGATAAAAATCCCCCTACTGATATTTGTAACAGAGAGAGCTTGTAAGAGAATTACACATAGCCAAAATTCCTTCCCCCAATGAATTATGAAACTGCCACATACCCTCTTTTGCATGCTCATCCCAAATGCTACGCAGCCACGCACCTCCTTCACTGTCCCCACAACCCATCCTTGTTACCCTTTCTCTCTCTTCTAACTTTCTTTCTCCCACCCACCCTATATAACTCACCCCTTTGTTTCCCTTCACATAAACACATAAACTCACAATTGTTACACACTCTTTCTTTCTTTCTTTCTTTCTTTCTTATTATTCCCTTTCTCTTTCATCATTTACCAAAACACACACAAGGTGGCCAACATGAGCAGTGTCTGTGCCGAGCAGCACAAGTTTCACCCCTCTCACCAATTCCTCTCTCCAAAGAAAACCCTCAGAGAGATTGACATCCCTCCAAGGAAGCTCCTCACTCGCCGCGCCGCCGCTGCATGCGGCGGCTCCGACTTGTTCTCCGACGACACCATGCTGCAAAAGTTCCTCCCTTCCAACAACCTCGATGAATCCGATGAGGACGACCCTTACTCCTCCGACCACTTCCGGATGTTCGAGTTCAAGGTCCGCCGGTGCACTCGCAGCCGGAGTCACGATTGGACTGACTGCCCTTTTGCTCATCCCGGCGAAAAGGCTCGTCGCCGTGATCCTCGGCGGTATCACTACTCAGGAACTGTGTGTCCTGAGTATCGCCGTGGAGGGTGCAGCCGTGGTGATGCATGTGAATACGCTCACGGTGTATTCGAATGCTGGCTGCACCCTGCCAGATACAGGACAGAGGCCTGCAAGGATGGCAAGAACTGCAAGAGAAAGGTGTGTTTCTTTGCACACACACCTCGCCAGCTGAGAATTTTACCGGCATCTTCTTCTCCTTCTTCAAATGACATGTCAATGTCATGCAAGAAGAACATTAGCAAGCTCTTCAACCATGCTTCAAGATCCAACAACAACAACAACTGTTGTTTGTTTTGCCATTGTGTTTCTTCTTCTTCGACTGCTTCTCCAACTTCAACTCTCTTCAACATGTCGCATTATTCGCCACCGCTATCACCATCGTCCTCTTCCTCACCACCTCCTTCTCCGTTGAAACCCCGAAGCGGGGTTTCTGTTTCTCCAATATCCCGTTATGGTGCTGTCAATATAAACCCTCATCATGGGGTGGCGAGCTACAAAGAAGCGTTCGCTGAATTTGTGAACTCCTTGGAGGGTTTGAGTTTGAACGAGGGTTCTCCTGTTTCTGGTGCCAAACCACTGAACTTGCCTTGGCTTGATGTTTCTCTGAACTGTGATGAACAGCAGCAGCAACAAGAACAATCGTTCATTGCTTCTTTTGGCTGCGAAGATCAGCAGCAGAAGTTTATTTTTTCACCACCATTCCCTCAGACGCCAACAAATGCTAAGTTTTGCAGCAGCAAATTCATAGGAAACGACAACAAGGTTGTCGGTGCTGATTCTAATGTCCCAGATCTCGCGTGGGTGAATGATTTGCTGATGTAGAAGATGAAGATGGTGACGAAATGACTCATAATATAGTGAATGAAAGTGTAAATACCGCGGAGAAACATAATGTGTCTCTGGCGTCTATTGCTATTGTTAATTATTGTTGCAGGTCCATTGCTTTCTGAATTTGTTGTTAAGTTTGAGACAATTTATGTAATTTGGATTTCATCTTGTTGTAATGCATAAGGGAATATTTTGACTCATTGGTGATGGTGTTGTTTTTTATTAGCTTTATTTTCTCTACCAAGTAGTGATGGTGGTAAGTACTACGTGGTAAACCTACCCTGAAGAAGCTAAATCTTTGGGATGGGAAATCATGATATTTTGATGTTTATGTTGGGGTTTACAAGTGCAGAAAGTGGATTCAAGACATGGCAAGCATGCAATCTTTGTCGTGGCAACACATCATCACATTGAAACAATATTATAATGATGGATAAAGATAAATCTCAGAAATTTTATATTCTTTTGAGCATTTCGTTTCAGATTGAATACAAATTTTTGATGAGCACGCAAAATTGTTAATTGGTGGAGGCGATTGAAATTTAAATTTTAGACCCCCTAAAGGTAAATGAAAGTATCTTTACAGGTGTAAATTTAAACATTGGCATCCTTTATTTAGGAAGGATATTAAAACTCTTTGATGATCATTGCCCTTTAGCAAGGGAAGAAATAGAAAACCAACTAAAAGCTAAAATCTAGCACGTTTTGCTATTTTATTGCTCTATTAATTGCCTAATGAGAAATTACGTTTATTAAACTGTAAACCCTGATATAAATATATCAAAAGTTAATTACGTTGTTTACAATCAAGTTAGTGGATAAGAAAAACGTTAAGATAGCAAACAAATTCATATCGCCATTCATCTTCCATAACTGATTTCAATAGAATCCAAATGTACTACCAGGAGTTCTACATGTTATAATTTTGATAGACCTCAAATATGATAAAAATTATGTATAACTTGATTAAATTTTTTAGAGTTTCGGAGCAGATAAGCTTTTGATGAGTTTAGATTGACATTGTTTAAACATTTAGATAAACCTCGGAAACAATCAATAAAATTGAAACAGAGATACATTTGTGGTATATATAATATATTCTTGGCACATCTATGTTGTCCAGCCATACTTTTCATGGAAAAGGAAGTTATATATTTTTATATCATTTTTTACACTACCTTTTTCTTATCTCAATTACATTATTTGCCTCAATCTGTATTTTTTTTATTTCTCTTTCAATTAAAGAAAATGTTAAAAACATGGGTAACAAAAAAAAGTTCCAAGAGAAAATTTGACCATGTTTTTGCCATTTGAGGAATAATACGTGTTGAAGATTACATGAAGATTTGACATGGTCATGCAGTGGAGGCAACCTTGCGTACCTAAGATGCATTTGTGTTCCCCTCACTAGTCTGGAAGTGCTTTAATAATTGTTCAAATCCAGCATCATTATTCTTCTCATTTTGTAAGACTAATAGAGAATTTCGTTAAGTATTGTTTGGGTTCAAAGTTGGGTTTAAAGAATGCAGGTTTAAATGGAATAAGTTTTGCACCAAAAGAATGAAATCTTGAAAGAAATGCTGTAAATCAAAATGAATAAAGCGAGAAACCAATTCAGGATTCACATAAAAATTTCAAGTTGATCAACTGAAACTGTAAGAGAAACAAAAAAGAAAAATATATTCATGCCTGTATTTAAGGGGGTGGTCTGGGATTGCTTTTGGATGGCAGAAGATTCTACACTACATTGATCAAGCATGGTGGTCCTGAGGTTGGAAAAAATGGTAGAGATACTTTAAAAGGGCTTTAATAGTAGAGTTAATTTGATAGTAAAATAGGAATAAAGATGGAGACGAAAAAAGATAAAAGTAAAAGGGTGGTAGAGGTGATGTGAGATCCCTAAAATGGAGAGGAGATGAATGAAGTGAAGGGAGTGTGAGATAGGTATTAGGGGCCTACAACGCAACTTATGAAATTGAATTTGATGAGTATAATTTTGGAATCCAAAATGCGTAAGGCAATTAATACAGGTACGCGTTGTTAACTCGCTATCCATCCTTAAAAGTAGTACATTATACGCCTTGTTAACTCGCTATTTTTCCTCCTTAAAAGAAGGACATTAATTCATAGTGCAAACTTGGACAAGGTAGCATTTGTTTGTTGATAGCGTCTTAGGATGCAATCATGAAGACTTATCCGAAAGACAGCTAGAGTGGTGGGGTAATGACCCATGGTCTTGTGTTTGGAATAACTCTTGTGGCGGGATTTGCTGGTTTCTGAGCTTGAGTTAGGTGGTGGTGCATAAACACTCACACCAAATACTATAATAAAAGGAAACAACCCATGCTAAAAACGACCCCTTATAATCTTTGAACTCCACTACCCTTTGCCTTCTTTGGTGACTTTCGTTTATAGAAGAAATTAAACGAGCATTTATGGGACTATTAGCTCTTATCATGCTTGCTGTTTTCTTCACCCGTGAATATGAGTAGATAGAACTGTTCCCACCTTGCAAATGGGTGCCTTTTTGGTGATAGGCCAATTTTTATGCAGATCTCTCCATTACTGCATGCAAAATGCCTAGGTTCTTACTGACAGATTCCCCATTCTTGTCTTCACATGCAGTTTAATCTATTTCAATAATGCATCAAATCAAACTAATCTTTAGATCTGTAAATCAGTCACTTCAATTTGTAATATCATACAAAAGTTATCCACTAAAGTAATTTAAAATATTAAAATATCTATCGTTAAAAATTTAATTAAAAGAAAAATAATTAAAAAATTATAAATAAATCAAAACAGACCTTTTTTTGAAAAAAGAGAAAGCAGTTTACGTATATCCGATTTCTCAAAGAATAAATTATATAAAAAAAAGAAGTTAAAAGGATGAGAAATCAATTAGTAGATAACTGATTTCTTATCATAAATAATATTTTGGTACATTTTGATAAATAAAATAAAAAATGAATAATTTTAATAAATAAAAAAAGATATTAAAAATGTCCAATTTAGTTTCCAAGATTAACACCAGCTAATTAAATTTTTTACATTACATAATCAAATTAGTTAAAGTTGAAAATCGTCAATTTAATATTGGGATTTCTCAATTACCAATTGTTTTAATCCCTAATATTTAAAACTAAATTAACTACTGGTCAAACAACAAATTAAAAAAAATATATTAATTTCATAATCTCATGGACTACAATAACTGGTAATTGTAATTGCAGAGACTAATTACATTATTTACTCTATGATAATAATCGTCACTTGCCAATTGCCATGCAGTTTGCAGCAGAGTTCTGACGTGGTTGGTGGGAAATATACATTTAGGGGATTAAGTCTCCCCTGAGGTAGCATTAAAATTGTCACCAAATTTGTATTCTAAGCAAACTGCATATATTAGTATGTTAACGTCTCTGTCCTCAAATGACTAGGAATTTAGCATTCCTTGCCCTGCTCAGTTTTTTGAATGGCCATCAATCAGTCTTCATTAAATGCAATATAACCCTAATTGGAGAACATTATAAGGCGAAGAATGTATTGCAATGGGGGAAAAATCAAATGTTTTTCCAACCAGAAGTTGGAAAACAAAAAAATAGAAATCATATAAAACCAATCACATAATCTATAGAATTGTGAAAATTCATTTCCTTTGCTCTTTATATCGACAGTTATCTAATGGCACTTCAGGGGAGCCCAATTTACAAAAATAAAATTAGTATACACGTAACTAACAATGTAGTTTCGATCAAAAGGGGTATACAACTAAGATGCGGCATCTGGTGCTCATCCAAATGCTCCTTAATCTCAGTTGTCCTTTCTTGTGTAGTTAGACAGCGATGATCTTGATTGTGACTGGAAAAAATCAAATGGGGTTCCTGCTCCGAAAGATCTTCTGGTGGCATTCGGGGAATCTGATAACAGAGGTTCAAACACAGGATTTCTGTTTTTGGGTTGTGTTATTGACAAGGTAGAAACATCTTTCTCTATAGATCTCGGCTGAGGCTCAATGGTGCCAAGAGACAAAATTGGCCCACCCAGACGTTCAGCTTGCTGAAGTGTATTAATTTTGCTCGGTCTATATGTATATCGGAAGTACTTGATAGCTAAAATGGGACCCATTCCTGCCGCAACCATGAGCTGTATCGAATAATAGTTTCCATCAAAGCATGATCAACGTATATTGAGAAAAAAGAAAATGTGAATGAACTTGGCTCCTCGCTAGGGCCATGTGATCTACGTTGATGTATTTCACAGGCAAAGAAATAGATGTGTGAATTTATCAGGAAAAATAAAAGAACTCAATGTCATTATGTGAATGAATTTGGCTCCTCACCAGCGCCATGCGATCTATGTTGATTTATTTCATAGGCAAAGAAATAGACATGAACTTTATCAGGAATAAAAGGAACTCGATGTCATACTGTTTTGGGACAATATTCATGTAGAATGTGAAATCTCGAGATCTAACACTGAAAGGAGAAGAAGGAAATAACATGGATGTGCTTGATTTGATTTACAGGACATTACAAAAAATATCTTTATTTTTATGATGTTTCCAATTTTAAAGCATTTACAAAAAAAAAAAAAAAAAAAAAAAAAAAATTTTGGAAAGAGAAGGAAGAAATTGAGATTGAAGAACTCCATAAGATGCAAGAGGTAAGAAGCTACTTACAGAAATTGCTATCCAATATGACGGCTGTTGACACAACTTAAACATAATTGTATACATCCCTGATGAAGGAAGAGCGCTGAAAATCCAGTTAATGACGTAAAAGGCGGCCAAATTACCCCATATAGCCATATGTTGCAATATAGTAAAGGAACTGTAGGCATAAAAAATAAGAGTCAGGAAATCAAACCAGAAAAACTTCCCCAGCGAATTCAAGCAGATGCTTTTCAACTAAAATAACACTTTTCCAAATTTCCATGCCAACCAAATACCATTTACAAGGAAGCAAAAAAGCAATATTCCTCCCCCCCTCCAGCTCCACCAAAAATTAAACTCTTTTCGTTAAAAATGGAAATAGTATACACCAGATGGTTCTTTTAATTCATTACTAACAGTATAGCACTCTAAATCGAAGTAAAAGTTGCATCAATGACTAGCAATATTAAAACTTACTTGGTCTCCATTGTTACTACAAAAGCCTGTAACCATATACAACCGGAAAGTGCAACCATTGAAACCTCCTCCATTTCACTTTTATCATAAGCGTAGGCATGTATACTTATAACAAATACAACTATTGCCTACAAATAACAATAAATACCGATGAGAAATGAACAGGCAAACATAAAATGTTCATGGAACTAGATAATTTGAAGCAGAGCTAATAACTCAAGAAGTTATTTTTTTTCGTGGAACACATCAATCAGTCATGACAGTGTTATTAAATAGCAGCCACAGTGGTGGGTGGGGGGGGGGTTTAAATGGCAGCCACCATAAGCATGACACTGTGGCAGTCACTGTAGCCATGGTGGAAATACAAAGCTTAAAACCCCCCCAAAACAAATGTATTTGGCTCATGTGGCCCAATCCATAGCCAATCTAAAATAGGGTTTAAAACTCTTTCTCCCTCATGAGTCATTACTGACTGTGTCTTCCCCCAAGCATCTAACCACCAACAACCTTGATATCTGGCAAGTTCCAGCTTCAGCAACATCCAACTTTTGTTTTTGTTTAATTTTTTTTAATTCTATTAATTTATCTGTCTATTTAATTTTTTGTTTAATTATTCTTTTTCAATTCTGTTTTTTAATATTTATACTGCTATTTTAATTTTTCCTTCTCAATTATTTTAATTCTTTTTTTTAGTATCTACTTTTTTCTATTATTTATACTGACACGTGACACCATTTTCAATTTTTTATTATTCTTTATTAATTTTTTCATAGTTGTTTTAATACTTAATTACTACATATTAATATTATTTTTATTTTGTGCACCCTGGCTCCTGCCATAGGCTGCTACACCATCCACCATATGCATATGGCAGAATTTTGGCTGGTCGTGGGATTAACAACACTGATCATGACTCATGACGATAAGCTTCCTATAAACTCATCATCTCAGTAATTGATAAAAAAGTAGTTAATATCAAATAACACTTACATGGAAGAGAGATCGCCCAAACCATCCGGCAAATGTACTAGGATTCAGAAGCCTGTTTCAATATTTAAGGTCAATGCTTACGCAATGAGATGGCTATAAATTTTTTTCCGTTTTTGGTTCATTACTCAGTTGTAATACATTTTGATTGTTCTGCTATCTATAACAAAGAGTAGCACAATTACAAACCTTCCCGCTTGGCAGTAAAATAAAATTTGAGGATGTTGCATCACAGTTTCCTCACTAAGATCTTTGTCAAGCACGCTGACTAGAACAGGAACACTGGTGTAGAAAACATTATAAGCCATCAAGCTAACAGAATTGAAGAGGCTAGTTCCAGAGACACCTGAAATAAATGAAAAACTGGAGAAGCAACCATCAGTACCTTAAACACTTTAGAATAGATCAATATAAAGAAGATAGGAACGCCTTTCTTGCATTACAACATTCTGATTGGGACTTCGGTATTATGGGGTGTCTAAGCCCCACTTCGAGTAGTATGAAATGTTTGATGGAGTCTTTTTGGTTCTGCCCCCATAAACAGTAATAGTGGTTCCTCAAATGTTTGAGTGCTTATCAATTTGTTATTAGAGTTAATTGCTGATATTTTGAAAAAGACTACATAATGAGGGTTCTGACCTACAAGAAAATTGACAAGCATTACCAAGTAAAATGTTGTAGTGAAAGCTGCCAAGATGTCAACTCTCAAGGATGGTGTTATAATGACTTAGGTGCTACGGGTGGCCTAAGTCTCACATCAAATAATATGGGATGTTCACTGGAGTATTTAAGTATTTGGTTTGTCTCTCTTAAAAACTAGCTTTTAAGGGTGGGAGGGTTTCTTAAGTGCTTGGGTGATTATTATGTTCATAATCATTAATAATAGCCACACAAAAATAGAAAGGAGAAACAACAGACATTGTTTTCCTTTTTTTTTTTTTTGTGGCTATTTGGATTTCTGTGAAATTTACAGTATACAGCTAACCAATACTTTCTGGCAGGGAGGACATATGCTTATCAAGAGAAGAAAAATGAAAGTCGTTGCTAAAGAAACTCACAAGATTTGGATGAAGCATATCAGTAGGGACTTGTAGAATGAATATTGAGAAAGAAATGCTGTACGGTTGTATGAGTAGCGGCCATGGACCAGAATTAATCTCTTCAGGAATCTAAACTCTGAAAATTAACAGAACAATCATAACATCAAAGAAATGAAATCTGGTAGTCATAGGCAACTAATGAAGGAGTGAGAAACACTAGTCTGCCCTGTCCAATTCCAACCTCTGAACAAGAATAATTTGTAGAAGAGCTTGGAATCAAATTATGGTTGTCAAGAATAACAAGGAAAAGTTGTTGATAAAGCTTTAGATACAGAACAGCATCAGAAATTGAACCCACATGTGTGTATACATATCATGATTGCACCAGCAAAAGGAGTAAAATGGCTTACTTCCAATACTATAATCAGCTGCTCTTGCTGCCTGCAATCCTTCTCGGCCACTGATGCCCACCCCAATATCAGCTTGTTGTATCATCCTTACATCATTCCCACCATCACCAATAGCCAATGTTCTATAATCACATGATTTTAAGATCTGAACAAGCTGAAACAAGAAATAGTATACAGGACAAATCAGTGCCATTATTTTCTGATATATTAGAATTGAAATAATATAAATAGCAGTATTATGTTCCCATTAGAGAAAAACATAAGATGTTGGTCTTGTCATCCCCTTTCTTATTGCAATAAGTTAATTAAAAGGAGCTAAGATAGCACAAGTCTAGTATATAACACCCCTTATTAAGATGGATGACAACTAAAAATGAAACGAGAGCAAAACTTGGCTTTATAAAACATATAAGTAACATATTATTGTAATCAGATAAAATGGTAAAAAAACCTGTGCTTTTTGTGATGGTGTCACGCGACAACATATAGCAGTCCTTGACAAAACTGCCAGCTCAGTGAAAGCTTTCCGATAGTGGGTAAGTGCGATCTCAAGTGCCCAACCATCAATAACAAAAGCCGCATCCTATTTGAGAGAAGAATGATGAGATGAATTCCATAACCTTTCAAATTATCTTGATCTCAATACATGT
The DNA here is from genome assembly GCA_016859785.1 of Macrotyloma uniflorum. Classification (NCBI taxonomy): domain Eukaryota; kingdom Viridiplantae; phylum Streptophyta; class Magnoliopsida; order Fabales; family Fabaceae; genus Macrotyloma; species Macrotyloma uniflorum. The sequence goes on from BDMB01000014.1 coordinate 2,213,249, forward strand.
TTTGCTAAAATGATTGTCCTAGTTAGAACACCCAATGCGTCTGTACAAGTTGCTCATCACTAGATTTTATTTTATTTTAGATATGAAAAGAAATTTATTGGAGAAGAGAAAGGGATAGAAAAGGTGCAAGAGCAAGTAATAAAATATCTTCCAAAATAGAAACCGCAAAATAAAATAAAAAATGGTAAAAAAAAAAAAAAAATAGTGGATTCTAAGACGATACAGAAATTAATAAGCAGTACCTTGGGTTCTGAGGTAGTTATCCGCATAGTTCGTAGCACTCTCTCTAAACTCCTACAAACCTCTTCCTCTGTTTTGCCATCAATTGATAGAAGCTGTCCCTTTGGTTCTGTTAGTTTTGCGGCAGGAAATTGTAAGAATAAAGGCTCCTCAGTATTATCACCAATAGTTAAAAACTTTCCATAGAAGGATGCATTATACTAATCAAACAATAAAATTTGAAGCAATTTGAACACGCACATCCAAAAGCTCTTTAAAAATGGGACATCAAGATATTTTCAAATTCAGAGCACAATTAATCAGCATTTACATTATTTATTAAAATTGTATAGATCCTGAATTGGACATCAAGATATTTTCAAATTCAAATAAGGTATTCTAGTACTTCCTGGTTTTGAGCCATTACATCATTCCACTAATCAGTGTGTTATCAGATAGATAGTAATCCGCAAAATCTATAAATGTATGCTTTTCTAACGTAATTGTGGCTTTAAATATCAATGCACAATTAATCAGTATTTACATTATTTATCAAATTTATACGGATAAAAGTGTTCTACAATACGTAGTGCAGCATAAACCACCATGCCCATACCCTAGAATAGATTCTTCCAAATTTCAATCTACATTACTTTTTTTACTCACACTTGATGCCAAAAATAAGAAAAGCCTCAAAATCTTGTACTTGTTTGTTTTTTGTATATTGTTGGTGGTACTCTAGAGGGGTAAAATCATAGAAAATATTCTAGAACAAGAGGAAGATAATTTGAAACTAAATTGCTCTCTTATTTAATTATTTTCTTTCTTCTTTTTCTCTTATTTCTTTCTTGTTGATTTCTATATTACATTCAAAGACACTATAAAGAGTGACAAATGACTCTTAGAATACTATAAAGTTACAATGGTAAAAATGTCACATAAATACTCTTAAAAGATTTTCAATTAGCATTCAATTTCCATTAAGTACTTTTAATAACACGTTATTCAATATTTATATACAGACACAAACATGATAGGAACTTCCTAAGAGAAATCTGAAATTGTATTTTTATATCTAAAATAAGGAGCCACCACGAGAAAGGCAGAACCCCCATCCAAGTCAGAATATATTCTATGCACTCCCAAAACTATAAAACTTTTCCTCCCCCCTCCTGCATTATTCTTTACATTCTTTGAACAGAGTCAATGTCATACTCTCTGTCTCTGTAACTAACTCTCTCAGTGGGCACTGGACATTTGGGCCTGTGGGTATAAACATTAAGAGGCTTCCGAACACAGATCAGGAACCTATCAAATATAATAACTGACAAGTTGAAAGCACATATCCTATGGGTAAAAATAGACAGGGAAACAAAGAAAACAGTGAGTTGGTATTTACTTGGAGGACATTTCGTAATATAGCAACCATGCATTAAGAAAAACATCAGTCAGGTGAAAGCTACATGATTGTAGGGGTCACCCCCATCCCCAAAAAAAAAAAAAAAATCTCCATGATATGCATATATACAGACACAAATACATACAAGATTCCTCACTACAAAAAGGATAATGATAATCCTGAAGTTAACTTCAATTTAACAGTAACAAAAGTGCATGTCCTACCAAAACAGAATTTGTAATTTGCAATTTGCAATTCTGTTGTCTAGAAGGTAAAGATTTACTTTCAGGGAAAGGATGATTCATTATCACATCACTACCGCATTGCATGGCCAATACCCATGTGTGCATCTTAAAAAGGTTTATATCTTTTAACTTAATCCCTTCATTGATATTCTCTCTTTGGCTACCCCAAATAGAATAATTTAGCTCCACTCCCCCCTGCTAGCAGTAATTGGGGTCTTGAGAACAACCATCTGGCATTCCTCTTTTTGTACAGTTGGGACAGTTTTCACCATTTATATTACTCCCCAAATAAATGGAAGATATACAGAAGAATTTATCTACTTTTACATAAACAGAGAATGGCAGACTAACCACGGGTCATTTTGAGATTCTAATGCAGCTCGATTATGAACATATACAATAATTATACTATTTGCACGTCACGGAGAAGAAAACAACAATATTCTACAACATGATCTCAAATCTGAATCACCTGGGGAAATAAAATTACATGACAGAGCAATTTGTATTGCAGTATTCTGCTTATCTCCGGTTAGCATCCAAAAATTTATTCCAGCTTTTCTTAGTGATTCTATTGTTTCAGGCACTCCATCCTAAAAGAAAAACATAAAAATAAATCATAATGGCCACCACATAAAATCACTGAGGAAATTCTTTAACTTTTTCCATTTTACCTAAAGTAGATGAGGATTCAGTAAATTTACATGGATTTAAAAGTATTATCTATATATTAGATTATTAATGTTCACCTGTAAACGATCCTCTATTGCTGTTACACCAAGAATTTCCAAGTCATGTTCTACTCGTTGACAGACCTCAGCTACTCTCCACTGTGAAAGATATTAAACTGAGAAAGAGCACTTTTGAGGTAAAGTACATTAAATAAGTGATAAGTATGCCATTTACCTCCCTATCAACCAAAGTGCTACTGGCCTCTTTAAACATCAAAGACCATTCTCGATATTCATCTCTCTTTAACTCACGCCAAGCTAAACATAATGTACGCAATCCCAAGTGAGCATATTGCTCCACAGCTTCAACAAAATGTCGAGTCTGCTGCCCTGCAGTAAGAAATGGTGTCAATTATTCAACTAAATAACTGTTCAACAAATGCAGGCATGGGAGTATTTAAAATTAGGGAGTTCTTCAGTTGGTTCAATTAAGTTTTGGCACATTCAAGACAAACTAACCTAAACACTTTGGAGAAAACCCACCACATCAAAGAAATGTTTTATGATAAAACTAACAAAGTAATGCAATCTTAATAATAGTAGGCGAGCATTACAAGTGTGGGATTGAGATGACAGCTATTCTGATTTTTTCGGTACAATGTTTTAAGATATATATATATACACAAGATGAGAGAGAGAGAGAGAGAGAGAGAGAGAGAGAGAGAGAGAGAGAGAGAGAGAGAGAGAGAGAGAGAGAGTTGTCTTCACCATTCATTTTCTTGTAATTTAATGGTCAAGATGAGTTACTATATTAAACTATTAGATTAATGAGGAGTAACTCCCTTACACTTACTCTTGAAGTAAGTGGATCCCCTCCTCATATATATATATATATATGAGTTCCTTCAAGAATAATATTAAAAGAGTTACTTCATAGGGTTCGTCCTCTTCTAATTTAATATTTGTAACAGGTAACTCATGTTTAACAATAAGATTAATGAAAAATGAAGGGTGAGAAAAAGGAGTATCTCTAAAAAAGTTACACTTGGAGTCACTTAATCCCTCCTCTTCATAGGTCTAAAGACTATATAATCGATTCTTCTTACTGGTACCTCTCAGGGCCTTCTTTGCACATGCCTTAATTACCTTATGATTCTTTGTTATCTTTTCCATAATCCCCTTTTTCTTGAGTGGAACAAGACATATCTTACATTTGACAGGTCACAGGTTCAAGCCCCCCTTGTCTCCGTAGGGTGAGGTGAGGTAAATGTAAGTTCCTTTCTAAATTCTCTTCAAGCCTTAAAAGCTTTCCTTACCATAGAGATTGGAGTGTCATCTCCTCCCCTAAATTTTGAAGTGTTAAATTTGGTTGCGGTTTTAAGTCCTAATCATAGGACCAAGTTTTTTCTTTATTTAATGTAGACTTTTTGTCAGCCTTAAGAGAGGGACCTTGTGAAAATTCACAGGTTTATGGCCGAAGTCAGACCCTATTATCAGTTTAAGTCAGATTCAGTTAAAAGCCATTCAAGTAATCTAAATCATATGATCAATTCTGGTTGGGTCAGATTTGAAAAGTTATTTACAATAAATGCAAATAGGTCTGAGTAAAAGAATGGGACAGTTAAAAAAATGAAAAATATTAAAAAAACTAAGAACATTTTAGCTGAAATATTTGGCAAGGATTGTAACAAAAATTTGCTAAAAGTTACGACAATAGTGCATGACTATTAAATTTCCATATTTCACTCCCTACTCATCTGAAATCACTATACTCCTCTCTGACTCTAAAGCCAACAGCTGGCCATATTCGTGAAAAGAAAAGAGAAGTACAAGGAATCATGAAATAAAAAACATGAATTGAAAGAAAATCCCTATGTAAATATTATTTGAGTACCCTGAAATGCAAATGAGCAGTAAACATAAATAACCTTACCAGCACGAGCAAATGGAAGAATAGCCTCATCTGCTCCTTTCGACAAGAGAAGGATCTTTCCATTTTGGCAATCTTTCAATACTACTGACATTCTTTTCCTATCAGAGGTGAACTCTAGGGTTTCCAGGACTTCATACTGAAGTATTGAGGAGTTGAACTTGACTTCTGAAACATTAAAAAAATGTGATTATACGAACTCAAATAACCAATTAGTCAGTTATGCTTCCAAAAGTAACTGCAAGCACTGTACCAAGAATAGTTCCACTCTTATTAAAGTAAATCATATGCAATCGAGCAGCAGCTTGAACAAGGGCATCCTCATCTTGAGACTGCGCTTTATACAAGATATCTCCAGTTTTGCTGTGACACAGCAACAAAACAAGTACAATTTAATAACTTACTATTAAGGGCGTACTAAAATTATCCTAATTAAACAGTTGTCATAGCTGGTGTCCTAGAAAGGATAAAGGTAGAATCACCTTCGCGTTGGTATGACAGTATTACATATTGCCATAATTGTAAGAAATCGTACAACATCTGAAGAACCACTGGACACAGCATTGAGAAGCTCTACATCTGCGCATCACAAGATGTAACTAATCAGGTGGTTAAACATGAAATCTGAAATAATTACAGAAGACAATATATCTTCAGAAAATAGTCAGTGATTTGAAAAAAAAAAAAGCCAAAGAGTGTATGCATAAGCAGTGAAGGGGAAAAAAAAAGGAATGAAGGTGAATTCACTTCAGTTCATATTTAAATAATAATCATTTCATGTTCCTCGTGTACTAATTCAGACAATTTTCAAATTTTACACTTTCTCCCGTTCATTCACATTATGTTCCAGACATATCTTTCAATGAAAATAAATGCTACATTTTTTCATGTCAAATGATATTAATTCCTATTAGTTGACAAAATCAATCTTCAATTCAAATAAATAGTGATAGACGTCAATAAAAAGAAAACTAAAATTTCTAAAACTAAGTGAATCAAGGAAACCACTGGAGCTGTTAATGCTAGAGATCTCACACTACCTTAAGTATGAGAGTAGACTGCTTTGGTTATGGATTTTGAGAAAAACCATTAAACACAATTTTGTTATGCTAGAACCAAATAAGTATCCACTACTTTTGCAACAGCTTGATTGCATGCATAATATTCTTTAATTATTCCAATTCAATTTATTTAGTATGTAATTGTGCCCTTCGGTATTGTTGTTGAAGGAAGCAAAATATGTAATCCTTTTTTCTTGGTAGATGGAAACATCATAATTCAAGTTCAGATTTCTCAGATCATTATGTTCAAAGACAGGATCAATTGTATTAGCCAGGCGTAGGATACAATACACGCTCAGCACAAGAAGCCAACGCATTTATTCAGGAATATTTTCAATACATCATCAACCAAGAAAATTGATACCTAGATGCAAGGTTGTATGTTCTAGCACAATTTCCACAGTTAAGGAAAAGTCCTAATACAGCTATTACATGTTAACAAGGCAACAAGAAAAAGTTTCCACAAGCACATACCTTTCAATGCATCTCCATTTTCATTTCCGTAGAAATTGCCACTAATACAACATCTTCTAAATATCATCTTATTCTCAGTCAGCGTGCCTGTTTTGTCAGTCAAAATGTACTCAACTTGTCCCAGGTCCTCACTTATAGCTGTACTGTCAAATATAACAAATATCATTAATAAAAAAAAGTATGCTGATATATGATAGCAGTATACTTTGTGTTAGACTATTCCCTGCTAGTACTAGCTGACTCAGCATTGAGTCAGCATCCTGTTTTAGTTAGTTAGCCAGCAGTTTTTTGTTAGGAGAGCTGGTGTCTACTGTAGAACAGTTAGATCTTAACTCACTAGCTTGCACCTCGAGCTATCACTCTGTCATTCTGTTAGGACTGCTGGAGTCTATTGTAGAATAGATAGAGATCTTAACCAACTAGTTTGCAGTTCAAGCTATCTGATTATATAAATACTTCAGTATTGTAACTCAATCCATAATAATATGACATTTTACAGATTACAAAATTTCCCTTTTCCGAATTCTTTAATGTACAAGTTCCTCAAAGTAGTCAGATAGTAATCAAAGTAGTTCAGTTACTCACTTTGTTGCATGGGATGGAATACTAGTCTCAAGGTCAATCATCTGATTATCCCAGTCAATAAATTTTGCATACAAGCTCTTCACCAAATCCAGAGATACCTGCCAGAGATGGAACAGTTGGCAGTCTCAAATTTAGAAATAGTCACCCTCAAAATATTTACCCAACTTTCAAATGTTTTAAGGTTAAATAATAATAATAACAATTGGAATTAGCACTAGAATTATCAGTCAAAAATCATATTTCCAATTAGAACTTAAGTTCTAATGATATTTTCATTTAGTTCTGAAGGTAATAAATGTTCTTCCCTCGACGGACTACCACTCTGCTATCTATACTGTGACTGTTATCTAATGACAAGCATGTCATATCATAATATAATGTATATACTGCCAAAACTTTACCATCAGCTCACCTTAATTGAAATGGGTATCATGATGGAACAAAGAAGCTCAAATCGCAAAGGGATGACCAACAGTTCATACCAAGGACCTTCATGAGGGTAAAGAACATACCATTGCTTTGAAAAACAGAGAAACAAACAAAAATGAGGATCCAGCTACATTAATCTTGAAGATCATTACATAATATGGAAACTTCCATGGAATTATAAAAGATAAGGCATCAAAACAAGTCAAAAGTCTAATAGCATATTTGGATTCCCATCCAAAACAGGGAATACAGAATCTGTATAAATCTGCTTCCGTGTATCCTCTCAATTTTGACTTGGTTTTGAGAAAACATGTTTTTTGGATGCTATTCCACACAAAAGAAGTAAGGAATCCCTTAATAATTTAATGGCATGATGACACAGGAAATAACAAAATTAGTGGTCATTCTAAGAAAAAAACCATGATGCCCAAGCATCCATTGAATAGGGACTAAAAGATTACGAGGAATATTTCCTAAAATAAACCATAGGCCTGCTTATTAAGAGTAAAATTTACATTCAACTAAATAGTCCACATGAAAGACAAAGGAAGCAACAAGCCAAGCCGATCTTCTCTTGATCGAAACAAAGTTAAAATTGCAAAGGGTGCATGCTACTTCCATGAAAGTAAAGGTAAATGAAAGGACAATATAGCAAAACAAAAATAATAAAGAGTAGTGAAAATATCCCAATAGGTATACGATTTGATACAATTATCAGTGCACAAGCAACTTATGTTGAGAAACTGTAACACACCTTCTTAGCTTCAGTATCCTTCCAAACATTGCCAGCTATGCCAAGAACCAGAACAACAACAATTTGGAATATAAATATAGCACCAGTCAACTTGTCAATCATGGCATCCATAGCAGTGAGCTTTGGTTCTGGTATACCTCTACTCATGCCCATTTTGGTTTCATTACCTGAAGAAATACAATACATTCCAGGTACAAAATTTAAACCTGATGCTGAAAAAGTATAAGTCCCAAGAATTTAATAGATAGTATACATGGACTTGCCTGTATAGACAGCCACTCCACATGCCCACTCTGTGTTTCTCAAGTAACATGACTGAAGAATGGTGTTTTTAATGGTTAAAGGGCATATATCATTATCAATAAATGGGGGAAACAACCGCATGTTTGCATCAAATCTCCTGATGTCTTTATCTGGACAAGGACACTCAATTACACCCTAATCATACACAAATAGAGAATAGCATAATTAAGTAGTTGTCCTATATTAATAATTGAGAGACAATTAACAGAGAGAAGATGTGATTCTGAGAAACTAAAAATCAATTCATTCACAATAGTAACAGTACAGTTGTTAGGTATTTATACAATAGAAGTAGTTATAACAGACTAAATACTTAGAGCTGATGACAGCTGTCTATGCTAACTAGCACCACAAGATTGCACGCATAAGCTGATATCCGTACATCATTCACGCATGCTATCTACTCACGATTATATTCTAAAATTCTACAAGTATAGTTACTGTAGATAAAATCTTACCTTAATTTTGTGCAGTAGTTCAACATCAATTCCCGCGCAAGCAGAAGGTATGACCCGAGTCTTTAGATCAGTTTCACCATCCAGTGCAGCTGTCTGAATAACATGTTACATCATAAGATCCTTAAAATGAATATAAAATGAAATGTCTCCCCCCCCCCCCCCCCAATGAAAGAGAAGAAGATTTAGAAAAAGAAAAACGGTGGAACTATGTTCAAATTTCCCTATGCTGCAGAGAGAGAAGACCACTGTTAGCATGCTTCACAGCATAGCTACCTCTATATAGCAAACTCCTTGAGGATCAGAGGTGCCAATCAAAACAAGGTCACAAGGCACTTCATCATTGTCCCGTAGCCATACTATATTACCTACATGAATATCCTGGGCTTCAATCTGCAAAACCACCAAGTGAACCACCCCCACCCAGAAAAAATCATTAGATCTACAGATATAAAAGAACACACCATATAATGTCAAATGATAAAGCTTATGTAGCTCTTCCTACCTACAAGACACAAAGCAGACCAAGTTGTATATGGATATGAACTAGAAGCTTGAAATCTATTCAGCTTCGGCTTTTTTAAAAAAAAAAAAAGTGCTTTCATGATATAGCTTATTTTATACTTAACTTTACACAACCAACAAGTTCATACATAGACTAAAAGCTGCATGCTGGAGTTCAAATCATCTGTAGTTGGGTGAGAATAGCAGTCATTCATTATAGCATATGGCCTCATTCATTAGAATGAAGAAACAATGGTAAGCATCCCATATCTATCTTAGACCACTAACCTTTTTATGATCCATGCATTTCTTAAAAACTAAAAGTTCTCTTTTGTGGTATATGTACAACTATAAAAATATAGAGGATAAAATTACTAAGCAATTAATCATTACAAGAATGGACCAACTAAACATGCACAAGCCTTTTACCTTTTTCTAAAAAAAAATGGGATGGAAAAAGAAAAAGAAAAACAAGCAAGAGCAGGGATACCATAAAGTTTAGAAAATACACATGTATGCATAATTAAACTGCTCAGACACAAAAGTATACTTATAGACAATATCCTGATATTTCAAAAACCCAAACAGGTACCTCATACCTTATGTATAGAATTTAGATTAAAGATAAAACCATCAACTGAAATTAAAGAGTAGCAATATCTTGAAAAGATAAACAGATTATACTCTTTTGTATAAAATAAAAGTCAAAATGATGTATAGTTATTCAAATGATGATTAATGGCTGGAGACACAGTATAATATATATTCAAGAAAATTAAATACATTTCATACGTGTTTCTTGATGCCCTTCTTCACAACCCAGACTTCCTTCTCATTTGCCTTTTTATCTGAAAGATATCTATTGTAATCATCCCACGCCTCTTTTGATGCAGAGACAGCAAAAATAAATATAAGTGGACCCCATGTACTGGCAGGATTTACTGGAGTAATGAGAGGCCATAACTGTAGGCAAGCTATGAGCAAAAAGTACTGATTCATGAACCGGCTGGGAAAAGGGGAAAATTCAGATAGATTAAAAGGTAGTTATGTTTAATTAGAAAATTAACATGAAAATTTAACACCAAGGAAAAACTTATTTTGTTTAATAAAAATAAGTTCCTTAGTCATTCATGATAAACAAAAAAAGAACAAGGTTGAATCCCTGGAATATACGATGAGATAGAGTTACACAAATGTCAAACTAAAACTGTTTGGATCCTCCACATCAATGGCATTGTCCTCTAATCTTATGAACTCTCTCTCTAGAGTTAACCATACGATGATTCATGTCTAAAAAGTAAAATCTATGAAATCACACAGTATATTCAACAAAATGAAATTCCCTCCTTACAGCCAAACCTTTGTTATTCAATATCAAAGAAGATAGAAGAGGAGATCAAACAGGAGAACCATAAAGGTGTTCAAATTGAAAATGCATGTGCATCATATCATGACACATAATAAAAACAAAAAGCATCAGTAGAAAGATTACCTGAACTGTTCCCATAAATTTTTTGGAAGAAAGTTTAATACAGTATATTTTCTGTTTGATATACGATTATCGCAGTATATATCATGAGATGATTCATCATCATCAATATAAACATATCGCTTCATTGTTGAACTATGAGCATATGTTTGTGTATTATCTTCTACAGCTTCATTGCAATGCTCAATAAAACGATTCTGAAGATACCTCAACCAGTCACGTCCTGCAATTAAGAGAGAGAAAAATCAGATTTGTGCATAAAACTTGTTATCATGAAAATAGAACCAAGAAATATCACCAAACAAAGATAACAAGCTGGAAGGATTGAACCCAATTCAAACAAATATTTTCTATAACTCTCAAAATAAGAACATCTCAATATGCAAGCCACATAAGCATATTAAATATGTTATTATATCTAAATGCAAAATACTATCATAATATTCAGCATGCAAATTAAAATATGCTGTGTATAATACTTTTACCTTATGTTAATTATGCCCAAGCACAACTGAATAACAAAATTCATTGAAAACAAGAGGTCAATTTAACATGCAAAAGTATGGCAGAAGTATAGCATTCATAATCCACAGCATGCCATGCCATATCACATAAAGAACATTTAATCTTTTTCTGGAGGAAACAAGTAAACAAACCACTCGAATAACCATCCTATTGAAAACATGCTACCAAGGCAGCACACACTAGGTTGCACCGTTACAATAGCAAATAGAAATTACTTTTTGTTCTTTTTCAATGTGCCAACTGTTGTATACTGAGGAAGAATTCCTAACTGAAAAATTGTATGCTAGCAGAACTATAAAAAAATTCACAAATTCAAAAATGAAACTACCCACAGGCATCAGCTAGACTAACTCTGCCCAAGATAGAATGGCACCAATTTTAACTCGGTCAACAAGGATAATTACTGTAGTAATACGATAGGAAATGTTTTCAGTGCTCATCTCAACTAATTCCTATTTGCAAACCTCAAACTTCCTAATACAAAAGAAAATGAAATCAACAGTGAAATCATTTTCCTCATCCTAAATATATATATCAAAGAAATTGAAGAAAGTACCAATCCGCTATGAATCTACGAATATTAATATGATATGAAAGTTTTTTGGTGCTCATCTCAACTAATTTCAAATTGAAAAAATCAAATTTCCTGATATGAACAAAAAATAAAATCAACAGTGAAGTTGTTTGGCTCGTCATAAACATACATCGATGAAATTTGAAGGAAGTACCAATCAGCTATGAATCTAAGAATAATAAATATAATATGAAACTTTTTCGGTGCTCGTCTCTACTAATTCCGAATCTATAAAATCAAGCATCCTAATACGAACGAAAATTAAATCAACAGTGAAGTCGTTTGCTCATATATCAATGAAACTCGAAGGACGTACAAATCAGCTACGAATCTACGAATATGAAACTTCTTCAGCGCTCATGGAAACTAATTCCTAACTGGAAAACTCAAAGTTCCTAATACGAATGAGAATGAAGTCGTTTTGCTAATCAGAAAATATATCAACGAAATTAGAAGGAAGTACCAATAAGCTATGAATTCACGAAAATGGAGAGCGACCGAAGTCGAATTCGAAATCACAGCCCCTACACTATGGGTTCGCTTACGATGCAGAGAGAGTTGGGTGTAAGATGATCAGAGACCGTACCTGTGAACGACCTTTTTTTCCTTTCAGTTCTGCACCGGTACGAAAGAGTATACGCGTCTTTCGTATAAAATACGAATGATCTGATTTGAAATTTTGCTAATGGGCTCTTACAGTGAATCGATGGATTTTGCTTTTTTTTTTTTTTTACTCTCACCTTTTCTTCTTGCACCTCTTCGTTAATGTAATGACAAAAATATCTTTTAAAATCATTATTTTTTCCAAAAAATATAATTTAAAATATATTGAAAAACTTTTGTATTACATGTTCCGAAATCATGGTAGAAAAATATATTAGAGAATGAGAATTTTGGAAACCAAAATATATAATCCAAAATTTATCACAACACCTCATAATAAAAAAATCATTACAAAATCATATTTTGAACAATTTAAAATATATTTATGAATGTTTAAAATCTAAAACTTAAAAAAAAAATTAGATTTTTTTTTAAACAATAAAAAAACTAAAATAATCACTGTCTTATAATTCTTATTAGTTACCACCTCTTTTCAAAACCCCATAAATTTTTCTATCACATTATTATTTATATGTTTTCACTACTTTTCTTTCTATTCATGCATCTTTTTTCCTTCTTATTCTTTCTAACCTGTTATTCCATTGTTGGTAAACAGTATATTTATTCTATTTTGTGTGTTTGTTCAAGAAGCAACCAAACAAAGTTTTTGAAAAGCTTATATTGAAATCTTTCTGAAAAAAAAAAAAATCTCACAATGGATTTTAAACTGTTCTAAAAAATTCATTTTATGATGATAAATCTTCTTATAAGATATTCCAGAATATTATTTCTGAATTATATACTCTGGAGTTATTCTGGAATATATATTTTTTAGAATGTATCTGAAATGGGTAATTCATAAACTTTTTGATAATTTCAAAATAATATTTTTGAAAAATTTAAAGATTTTAAAAAGGTTTTTTTGTTCCAGTTGCAGAAACTAATGTAAAGGTGTCCAGAAACAATTGCTTGAATCGTTCTTATACTTTATTTGGGCTTTGGGTATGGTTTGGTTGGGCCCAAGGTATTACACTCAGTTTGATATTTGCACCTCCAGTCCTTTTATATATATAATTCCCTGAAAGAAATTTTTATTGTATTTCATAACACAATTAAAAAAAAAAGCTTTTAGGTCAACTTATTTTTTAAACTAATAATTATATTTTAAAAAATAAAAATAATATTATTTTATTAAAATATATTCATGTGTATTTATATGAAATGATTATATTTAAAAAATAATTTTTATTTTTTAAATTTTTATATTTAGATTTTTTTTTGAAGTGGACCAAACAGTCATTCTCCATCTATTAAACCAACCAAACTAGACTTAAAAGTTACAGTTCATTTGAATAGAGGTTAGGTCAACTCAAATATGCACTAGATGGAAATATTATTTTAATGAAATTTTACACTATAGAAGTTAGACTTATGTTTAAGATAATTTTAATTCCCTAATTAATATTTAATAATTTTTTTATTTATCTAAAATATGTTTTAATTTATAACTGAAGTATTTTATAATATTATACATAAATGATCAAGATTTTCTCGAAGAACTAATCATACACATATTATTAGTCATATTTAACTTTATTTTTATTTCTAGATAACATCTGGAGAATTTATTATTCAATTCAAGTGTTTTCATTCGATCCAAACATCTTTATTTTTAAACTAGTATACAATGAAAAATGTTTTTTATTCAACTAAAATGCATAATAAATAGATATTTGTGAATAAATAAATTATATTACATTTGAAATTCTTAATAAATAATTATTATTTAACATATAGAATATATTTTATACTTATGATAAATAATTTATTTTAATTATTGATAATTTTTTTGAAAACGATAAAATTTAATTTAAAAATAAAAATGATTAAGAATGTATAAGAGATTAAAATAACTATTAAGTAAAGGTTTTAGCATGTGAATGAAATTGATCATTTCCCCCCAAAGTTTTATCTTTCTTTTCAACTCTACCAAGAGTCGACCCTGTAAATGAAAGAGTCAATATGTTTATTTTATTTAACTTTGGGATCACCTTTATTGTTAAAGAATTTAGGGTACACCTCTCACATAGGTTGAGTGTAGGAAAATTATTGGTAACTTTTTATTTGGTTGTTATATGAATGAGATTGAATTGGCCCTTAGTAGAAATTTACTCATTTTCATTTCTTTTAACACTTACCAAAAGCCAACTTATAGAAGAATCAGAAAGCCACTTTTATTTTTTTATTTTTTATTTTAGACAAGACATGTCATACTAGGTTGCATGTTCAAAAGTTCTCTCTATATATAGATTTGATAATAAAATTGAATCGATTATGGGTTATGTTTTACATTTTTTTTAGTACAAGGTTTTTTTGTGGAGTACAAGTTTTTTTAGTGTAGTACAGGTTTTCTTTTGAGTGATGAGGTTAAATATGGGATTATTTACCATTATGTACATTTTAAGATTATTTGAAAACTTTTTAAAATAAGAATTATAAATTTATTTTTAATTTTTAATTTTTATTATTTTTTAATCTGATAGTATATAATATTAATTTATTTTAATTATTAGATTAAAAAAATAAAAGTAAGATAAATAATTTTTTAATTCCTATTTTTGTAATAAGTATGGTTTTTTTTATAATAATTCAATACTTAATTTATATTTTTTTACTTTTAATATTAAATGAAAGTTATTTTATGTATTTTTTATCATCATATTTTTATATACTAACAAATTTTATATTATTTAAGATAGAAATCAATGATAATTTATATGAATATTTATTTTTTAATTATTGAAACATTTCTTAATGATTTTATTTTAATGTAAATAAGCTCATAATATCAACAACGTATTTCTGGGGAAAAAAAAAATCTTTGTAATAACTTTAACCCTTTAATCTCCAAGTAATTAATAACTTTGTTTTAGAATGTAAAAGTTCTAAGTTTTTCTATTGACAAAATCAAGATCATTGAAATTATATCATGTCTACTCGTTTATGGTACAATGACGATCAAAACTCAGATGGGATGCAAAAAAGTTGTTGAAGAATCCTAATTTGTTTAACATGTTAAACAATGGCATGTAAATAGTTTTGAACAAATTTACCTTGTACTGTCATAATATGAAGCATCTTCCAAAAACTTAAACATATAGTTGGATAAAGACGTGCATGTTTTATATGCTTACAAGATTTTGAATATAATATAGTTTGTGTCATTTGTTTCACGGAAGCTAAACTTTTGAAAGGATGTGCATTACATATGTTTAATCACAAATACTATATATAGAATAACATAGCATGAAGTTGGTCTCATAATTTTCTTAGCTATCTTTGCCACTTTCACCTTATAATTCATTCATCATCCTGATTGATAAACTAAGATTGTTATGGAGGACAAAGAGGTGAATTCTTCAAGCATCACTGTGGGAGGACTCTATGACAGGTTGCTGGACAGCGTGAACAAGGAAGACAGCAGAGCCGTGGTCCGTCTTGGTCGTGTAGATCCCACCGACAACCCACTGTTTCGGACCACCACTGCAGCTCTTGAAGCTATTACATCAGCCGTTCACTCCTTCAACTTCAACTGTTACCCTCCCACCGTTGGCTTACTTGAGGCTAAGAGGTTTGTTTCTTCAACCTTCTCTTTTACAAAGTCATTCTACAATCTGCTACAAATAATTACTTCATTACTTTTTCTAATAAACTCAAACTTTCCATTGTCTATATATTTCCTGTAGTTTCATATTTTTGAGTTGTGAAGACGATTTATATAATCAGACACGGTCTCACTCTACTGAACCAGTTCTACGAACTTGTTTTGAATATATGCTAATGTCTTAAATATGTTAGTCTGATTGAACTGCCAAATTCAAAAACATTTTGTTTAGTGGTACTCAGTTCATATGATGCACCCGTGATTAGGGTTATGCACTTAATGTTCATAGAATTTAACCAGTGTTTAGATAAAGTAAACTGTTGTAGAATTCAACTTGTTGAACTGAATTAAACTGTTCAGGTTTATGAAGTGAATTATTGTAGAATTGTAAAATTGTAAAATAATTGAACTAAACTGTTTCTGTATATATTTCATAACAGCGCTGTTGCGGATCATATCTCCTCTTATCTTCCACATAAGGTGTCAGCAGAGAATGTTTTTCTCACCATTGGTGGCACACAAGCTATAGATATAATCCTACCTTGTGTTGCACGTGCTGGGGCCAACATTCTCCTTCCAAAGCCAGGGTACCCACAATACGAACTTCGTGCCTCTCGTTGTGATCTTGAAGTTCGACATTATGATCTTTTGCCTGAGAGAGGATGGGAAGTTGACCTTGACTCTTTAGAAACTTTAGCAGATGAAAACACTGTGGCTTTGGTCCTCATCAGTCCCAGTAGTCCGTGTGGGAATGTGTTTGCATACGAACATTTGAAAAGGGTATCTTTAGCTCAAACTTACCTTGAAATTTATTTGGGTTGAGAAAAACAAAATGTAGTGATTATTCACGACTTTTGTAGGTTGCAGAGATTGCAAGCAAACTTGGAATCTTTGTCATCTCTGATGAAGTTTATGCCCATGTAGTTTTTGGAAGCAAACCGTTTGTACCCATGGGAGAGTTTTCATCAATAGTGCCAGTTATTACGATTGGTTCTTTTTCAAAAAGATGGCTTATTCCTGGTTGGAGAATCGGTTGGATAGCCATATGTGATCCTCAAGGATTTTTTCAAAAATCTGGGGTTTGTTTTTGTTTTTGTTTTTAATCTTTTTGTGCTTAAAAATTATTGCTCTAAAATAGTTGTTTTATACTAAAAATTGCGTAAGAATAACCTAGACACCGAAAAATTATTACATGATTCAATATTATCACTTAATCTTATTCCAATCAATTTTTATGTGATAAAGCTACAAATTTAATATAGAAAAAAAACCTATAATAAAACTCAATCATGTGTTACATAAAATTATGGAAATTATTTCATAACCATGTTGTAATTTATCAGCAGACATCTTAATTATTTGTCTGACTATTTTTATATTAATAATGCAATTTTTTGTTTCTTTATTAGGCATCTTATAATGTTTGACTAACTATATTATATGAAAAATGCAATTGTTTTGTTTCTTTATTAGATCGTGTCGAAAATAATCGATTATGTAGAGATCACTGATAACCCTCCAACCATCGTGCAGGTAATAACCAATTAATGAGCAAGATACAAGTGATAAATAACCAATTAATACTTGTTTCTCCATTATAAATAAGGGTATATCTTTTTACACTAGCAGGCAGCAGTACCAGAAATCCTGAAGAAAACTACAAATGATTTCCATGCAAAGAATCTAGATATAATGACAAAGATTGCAAACATATTCTATGATGGATGTAAGGAGATCCCTTGCTTGAAATGCCCTAATAAACCAGAAGGAGCCATGGTTGTAATGGTGAGTGGCTTAAAGAATTTTACAATTTTCATAATGCTGTAGATTTATAAAATGACATCATCTTTAGACAAAATCAATTAATGAAAAATAATGGAGTAGGTGGAGATTAAAGTTTCCCAACTCGAGGGCATTGTTGATGACATACAATTTTGCAGTAAGTTGGCCAAAGAGGAATCTGTAATTCTTTTTCCTGGTAAGAATTTTCTCAAGTCATTATTGCAATTCCCTGGACTTTGTGACAAAATGAAGGTGTGAAGAGAATTTCTCATTGTTGATCAACAACAATACTTGTAGGTGTTATGGTTGGACTAAAGAACTGGGTTCGGTTTAGTCTTGCTGTTGACCCTTCTGATCTTAAAGAGGGCCTTAGCAGGATAAGAGCATTCGGTCTTAGACATGCAAAGAGGACATAAGTCATGCCCTATGAAAGGTGTATAAGTGGTGGTGGTGGTGATAACTGGGTTTACTTTCAGGTCTGTTAAGTCCCAATAAGACATGTATGTGGCTAAATATATTCATGTACTGATAAATGTGGCTAAAAATATATTCATGTACTGCTATAATTTATGTGTTCTTTGTTTCATGTCTACAACTTTGCTTAGTTTTTTCCTCATATTGCGAGTTATTGGTGTGTCTCCATTATGTTGAAATTAAGCATTTATTATTATGAAAGAAATTTTAGTTTATATACAAAATGAAATCTTATGTTTTTATATATTGCATATTCAATTAATTCTATCGTGTAGAAGAATCCATCATATTTCTACTTAAGTGAACAATGAGATAAACAAGAATAATCCACCATCTTCACAACTCGGAAATAGAATCAACTTCACATATTAATATTATTAATTTTTGTTCCGAACTTAAGTGGACTCACATAGTTTTAGGATGTGCATTTGCGATATTGTTTATATAAACTACTTTTACATTAAACTTCAATTGTAGATTTAAGTTTCTTAAATTTCTCTATATTTGAATAAGTCATAGTAGTTTTAAATTCTAAAAAAAATTATATAAAAAATAGTTACAAACACCAATAGTACTGATAATTATTAAAATTAATATTATAATTTTTATATTGAAAAATAAGAAAAAAAATAGAAGGTTAAAATATTTTTTTAATTAAATTTCTATATTTAAAAAAATATATATTGAAACATTTAAAAATAATATTCTATTATAATAAAGTATTTTTTGTGAATATAATATATTTTTATATTGCAAATATTTATTAATTATAAAATTAATCAATATAATTTACAAATACTATAAATTTTAATTATATAAAACCAACCTTTATCAATATAATAGTAAAATACTTGTTTTAATTAATCTTTTACTAAATTATTTAATTTTATTCCGACAAACTTATAATATTAACTTTATTAATAATAAACTAGCATTAGACAAAATTTTTATCAGTAAAAATCACAGATCACAATTAAGGGAGTAATATTCTATAAAAATTGATGTTTTATTAATTGTAAAATAATTATTTTGATATCTTATATTTTTTTTATGACATGTCATCTTCTTTTAAAAAAAATTCATAGATCGATAAAATTTATAAATATTAAAAATTCTTACGGTAAAATAATTAAAAAATTAAATAATAAAATAAGTAAAATATATAATAATTAAATGATAAAATATGTAATTAAGTTACGAAAATTAATATAACTGTTTTATATAACATTAATATAATTGTTTTAAAAATGAACAGAGTATATACATATTTATTCTTACAACGGCTACTTCCTAAATTGTGATAATTTGAATTCATTGCAGTACCACTTAACACTGCAGAGAACCTCACAAAACCTTCAACCATCATATCAAAATCCTTCAACATTTCTCTTCTTCTTCCTCACTTACAAAACAACCCATTTCAAATCATGGATTCTTCTTCTCCTCAACCAAACCCTTCTCTCCCAATTGAAGAAAAACCCACCCAGCTTCACCTATCAACCCCTACCAAATCCCCTACGCCCCCCACAAACTCGACCACCCACATCGACGCGCCGCCGCCCGATTTGCCGGATTCCGCCGGGCTGCGCCGCCGCTGCAAAACCCGAGCACCCCAAACTGGCTCCCCGAGGAACCCTCGTAAACCGAGGCGACGCTTCGAACTCGAGATTCGAGAAGAAAAGGACTCGGGGTTGATCGAAGAGGTTGGGAAACAACCCAGGAAGAGAAAACAAACCGCGCGAACTAAGAAGGAGAAAGCTAACTCTGTTCCACCTTCAACCTCATTTCCAAGTATGCATTTCTTGTTGTTATCCTTTTGGCTTTTATAACTTCAAATATTTGATTTTCTTTTCTGGATTTTTTTTTTTCAGAGAGTGAAGAGGAGAGTGGCGGTGATTTCGACCATGTTGGGCAGATGATGAGTGATTTGATCATGTGGAGAGATGCGTCGAAGTCAACGTTTTGGTTTGGGTTTGGGTCGATTTGTCTCCTTTCATCATGCTTTTCTCAAGGACTAAACTTTAGGTCCGTAATTTTATTCGTCTGTTTTCTTTTACAAAATTTAGATAGGGCACTTTATGCTTTGTCTTTTTGTTTTCACCCTCGTGGAGAGATATCTGAGATGTTCATGTTTTCAGCATTTTCTCTGCCTTGTCGCAATTGGGGATTCTCTTCTTGGGTGTTTCATTTTTCTCGAATTCGATTTGTCAAAGGTACGATTTTTACTTTTCCATTCATAGGTGATGGTATTATGCTTCAAAGTCTTGTGTTTTTGTGACTCTGGTGTTTTGTATTTCAGAAATAAGATCGAAAAAAGGAGAGAAGTCAAGCTGAGAGAAGATGACATTTTGCGTCTTGCAAAGTTAAGTCTTCCTGCACTGAATTTTGCAATTTCAAAGATGAGAGCGCTGTTCTCAGGAGAGCCATCCATGACCCTCAAAGTAATCCTCCAAGTTCTTCTTCTTCTTATATTGTGAATTTAATTTTGATGCTGTGTAATTGTAAAAACCGGTGTACTTTCAGCTAATATAAGGGTACCTTAGATTAAAGTATTTGGTATGAAAGTGGACAATAGGTGTTATGTGAATGATGCAAATGTTCAAGAACTATGAGCTGAGAATAATAGAAGCCATGAGAAAGAAAGCCAGACACAACATATTTACATGCTTCACCCAATCTTGGGCTAAGCCAGACACTATATGAATGTGAATGCAGCAGATATAATATAGATTGTTCCCACAACCCTCCACCATATGAATGTGAATGCAGATATAATATAGATTGTTACCACAACCCTCCACCATATCTCACTCTCAGATTCTGGCACCCTGGGGTTTTTTGTTATCTCATGGCCTGTCTCAGAATCCCTATTTTAGGTTCCTGCTTTGATAAGATCATGAGAATCATTCTGGCTTGAGAAGCATTCTCATAACCTTAAGTGCAGTGGTTCAAGACATTCTTCCACAATAGTTGGATTGAATTTTCATATTGAGTTCTTCCTAATATGTCTGGTCCATGATTATTTATACTGCCTTAGTAACTGGTTGGTCTTTTTGTTGTTGCAGGTAATTCCTTTCCTTCTACTAGGAGCAGAGTACGGCCACTTAATTACTATCTGGAGGCTGTGTGCCATTGGTGAGGACACAATGAACTCTATAGCCTTTCCGGCTAACAGTTTCTTTCTCGTCTTTTAGTATCTTGCCAAACTGATGATGTTTATATACGAACAGGATTTTTTATCAGTTTCAGTGCTCCAAAGCTTTATTTTTGCTACAGTGCTCAGATAAATAAGAGAGGTATAACTCCCCCTACTTGTAGGAAGCTTCGTAGGTCTGTCCAGTTTTTAGTGCTTAATAGTAGAAACTTTGATTATGCAGCTGAGTGCTTGAAATTATGGTTGTTGGATACATGGAGTGCTTGCACTCACAAGAAGAAAGTGTTGGCATCCGTACTAATGGCCTTCTGGAATCTGTCTTCAATAAAAACTCGAATCTTCACGAGTAAGTCCCTAGTAAGAGTTAGTTAGGTGCAATTTATAGCATGAACTATATCTTACCATTTGCATTGGAAAGTGGGGTTTGGCTTAAAACAAACACATTCTAGAAATATACACTAGTTGACAGGCTTCTGCCAAAATATATTAGTAGACTCTAAAACAAAGTTTGTCTCGGGATAGACCATATGAAGCTTGATATGTACATCCTATGTACATAAATTTGCATTTGGGTTTGGAAACATTGTTGTGATGGTTGATTCTTGTGAAATAATTTTTTCTTTGCAGTTTTCATATTGGTCGTACTATTCAGATATTTAAGACAGCATGTGCCAGTACAATTAGAAGATGTAGAAGCACAAATAAGCGAGAAGGAACAGCAGAAAACACCTGTGGTGGCAGAACCAGAGGAGAAGGAACCACAACCAGAGGAGAAGGAACCACAACCAGAGGAGAAGGAACCACAACAAGCATTAGTGGTTAGGGAACAAGGGTGCCAAAACTAGCACCTTATATGTTGTAGTATTGATTTTCAGTGATCAATTGTGAGAAACTCATTGTTTCTGGCTGAGCACTATATATTCTTCACTGAATGCACACCAATCGGTGTTTAATTTTACTCTATCAAATACTTTTTCTATCTAAACCGGACCACATTTAAAATATTCTACTTCGTTAAAAGTGAAAAATATATGGAGGGGGAAAATAGTTAAATATAATATATAAATTATATATAAAAATTTTGATGGTATTATTTTTTTTATATAATTTTAAATATTTAATAATATTATTTAAATGTTATATTTTTCTTAATTAATTTTATTTCATTATAATTTTTAAATTTGCTAATAACTCACAATTTTTATGCATTTTATCCCCTTTTTGTCGCTGAATATAAAAACTATCTATAATTTTGTTAAGAAATGCAAGAAACGTTAACAAAATATTTAAAAGAAAATTTGCATAAGAATATAAAATAAATAAATACTTCCACAATAAAATTTTAAAAAATAAAGATCACAAGTCAAGTTCAAATCATATTGTAAGGGTATATAGTGAAATGACAATTAATCATTAATGAAAAAATAAATTCTTAGTACTATATGATTAAGAAATTATTACAAATACATACAACGTATTATGTAAGATCAAGACCCCTAATGAAATGCAGTAATTAATATACAAAGTGTTATTATATTGATAAATATGCTAATGTCTTAAAAAATATATATTCAAAGTTTAGTATTAATGTAAAATGAAAAGAGATACACTTACTTTTCTTTTCTTTTTTTATTTATTATTAATTTCGTTATCTTAATTATTAGACTAAAAAATATAAATAAATAAAAAAATTAAGCCTTTTATATTTATTCTGAAAATAAGTATATTCCTTATTATATGAAATTATTTATAAAGATAATAATAATAATAATAATTAACTAAATACTAATAGTTTATAATTTTCAATGAAAAACTAAAATTGAATTAAAAAATAATTTAAAATATACTATTTCACTAGTTTAAAATCATTCATAATTTAAAGCATAAATACGTTTAAAGATCATATCAACAAACATTAAATTTGTATGTATTAATATTAATTGAAAAATATATGTTTTTTTAACAATTATATATATATATATATATATATATATATATTTAAATGTTTGAGGGTGTCATCCTCTGTTACAGTAACAAAGCTCGATCAATGAAAAAGGAGAAGTTGTTGATTCGAGTTTTCCTTATAAAAAGTCAACAGATTGTATTGAAAAGAAAAAAAATTAAAACTAAAATAGGAACTAAAAATAGAATAATACAATGCTACGAATCAAATTTTAATTTGTTATAAGAAAAAATAAATTAGATACTTTAATTCTACTAAATATTTATTTTCATAGTAATCATGATGAGTGAATATAAGAAAATGATTAAAATCATTTTGTCTAAATTTAACTTCAAATTTAATAACAGAAAATAGGTTATCTAAGGGTAGAAGAGAATAAGTGAAAAATATCATCCTTCAAATGAGTTTTTAATAATGATAACTAAAAAATGATAGGGTAAAGTGGGAAATTTTCTTTAATAGCATAGAAGTAATCAATTCAGCTGATTAAGTCATCAGTGAGTGATGCCATAATAATTAAAAATCTATTTTTTATATTATATAATATACTTCTAATGTAAATTATAAAGAAAGTAAGAAAAAACAAATCAACATAAAAAGGTGTTTTGTAAAAAAGATAATAATAGCAAATCATATTTAAGGAAATTCTCAACTGGTTCAAACCAATATTTTATTACTGGTTTTCCTAAGAGTCTTTTTTATATATTATCTTTTTTTACAAAGTTTTAATATCTTTTTTCCTTCTATGTTAAGTTAAAAGCTTTGTATTCTCTTTTTCTAATGAACAGTAGACAATAACACGTAAAGAACAAAATGCACAAGTCACATATATTTGTTATTTATTATTTATGAGTGTAAAATGGGTTACAAAAAAATTGATTAGGAAATGAAGTTGATGAAAGAAAAAATGATATGGCAAGGCTAGTTCTATGAGCGACATCCATTTATAGCCTCACAACCTCTTGTATAATTGTTAGCCTCTGGTAGTTTACAGGGCACCCCAGTTTTTCTGCTGCAAGAGACAGTGTTACGGCGCATGGCGTCAGAGCTGATATCCTCCGCCTCAGCATTCTCTACAAAAACTGAGGAAATCAAAAGAGAACACAGAAAAAGTGTTAACACCACCTTTGCCATTGATAAGATTTATTTTATTTTATTTGATTATAGAGAACTGTGAAGATGAAAATGGTGGTCTGAGAGATTCGGAGGGGTGTATGCGTTTAAATAGTACGTTTTTCTTGGCTATTTTTGAAGGATTTTCTATATATTGCCATGCATGCATGAAACTAGAGCTACCACGTATATGGAACTGATATCTGCAATCACAATATCCTCACATTCCATCGATAATGAAGGGAACACACGAGAAAGAATGGGAGATCCAAGAAAATATCAACTATCTTATATCATTATTGTTTGTGAATAAAATTAGTTAATAAACAAACCATCTAATGAGTTGATTTCTTGTAAACAATATGCAAATTGTACTAAACTCTAAACAATTTTTTTTTTAAGTGTACCAATTATTATTTTATATATATATGAGATATTTATTTAATTCAGTAATAATTCAGTATAAAACAGTTGCATTTTATCTACTACAAATGTTTCTTTATATTTAATCATTAAAATAATTAATCACCATTAAAATATTATAAATTATTAGTTTAAATTATAATTGATTTTAATTATATATTAAAATTTTAATATTAATGAAGGATTATTATTATTTTAATTTATTTATATAAGTATTTTATGCTATGATATTATACATTTAAATATAAAAAACATAAAAAATATTAATATATTTGAATGAGTGTATTTTTTTTGTAGAAGTAATCTTCATTTCCACTTGCAAAATAGCAACTCATAACAATCTAATATCCCCAAACTCCCCACCTACTATGTAGGGTTTGAGTTTGAGAGACTAGGAGGTAGTTACAGTTCAAAAAAATCAATGAATTTCCTTAAGTATCCTATCGACTAGGTTGTTGGGCCAATTTCTAAAACTAGGAAGAATTAAAGATATCCTAAGTGCCACTTCCTTCTTAATCAACACGAAAACTTAGTCTGGTCTCTTGGATTTGTGCAAGAATTGTTGCCGATTACGCTTCATCCAAGTATGGTACACACAAGCTGCCATAGCTGAGTACACAAATTTCCTCCTCACTTTCTCTTTGAATGAGTGTATTTTAATATATATATATATATATATATATATATATATATAATATTTGTGAGTATTTAGTTTTAATTATTTTTTTATATTTATATATAACCTATATGAAATTTATTTATTTATTTATTTTATTGATTTTTTTTACTAAATACTTTTCTAAGTGAACTTATTTTTAATAAGAATGAAGTGTTAGGTAGTAGAATTTTAGATTTCCTTTATTTTATGAAATAATCTGATTAAATGTATTGTAAGATAGATATTATTTTATTTTATTTTAAAGAAATTACTTTAAGTTTTATTATAATTTTATTATTAAGATTTTATAAAAGTCAATTTAGTGTTAAGAATACTTAGATTTTAAAATCTAATTTTTTTAATTTTGTGAATTTTATTTAGAGAAATAATATATATTCATATTTTTATATTTTATTTTCTAAATTTTTATTATTTATTAAATAAAAATATTTGGAGTAGAAAGGTATTATAATTTTCATCTCACCTTCACAACCTTCAATTTCCAATCTTTATTATATTTTATATTTTGTAACCTTTCTAATCATTTTTATCATCTTAGACGATTTTATATTTGATATATTTAAAGATATAATAATTCATCTTTAAATATACCAAATACGCGTTATCACAATAAAGATCAAGAAAAGAAAAGGAAAAATATCACTAAATAATTATTATTCCAAAAGATTTACAACATAAACCCTAAAGTACCACAATCTTCTTCAATAATCTTGAGTAATTTTTTATTTTTCAAAGAATGTAAAAGAAGAATGATTGATTATTTCAAAATGTTCATAAAAAGATGGTCGAGAAATTTTGGAAATATTACCTCTAAATTTAAAGAAGTTGAATGTTTATCTTTTTTAAATAATATTTAAAACAAATTTTATGATTATTAACAATAATCAATTCTAATTAATTAATAATTGATTATTATTACTTTGTGCAACCTAGAAATAATTTAAGAAGAAAATAATCCATTATTTTTATATTTAATTAATTATCGCATAAAGATATGAGATAATAAATTATTTATAAGATTATATTAAAATCAAGTTTATCCAAAAAAATATAAAAGAATATATCTTTTTCAATAATTTCTAAAATATTACATTATATTTTATATTTAATAATTTAAAACTTTAAAAAGTACCAACATAATTGAAATCCATAATCAAAAGTGTATAAATCACTTTTAAGTAATAACAAAAATATGTAATATAATAAATAATAAAATATCTTTACTTAAAAATTAAAAATTATTAAATAATAATTAATATAAATGACACGTATTTATAAATTATTTAAAATTAATTATAATGTTTAAAATTGATAATAATTCATATAAAATTATTTATATATTTTTAAAATTATTTATAAATATTTGTTTGTTCTATTAACTAAAAGAATTGTGAAAGTATAATAAAAAAATAAATTAATAAAAATTAAAAATTAAATTACAATATTAACCTTTATAATAAATATAAAAATATACTAAAAACAAGTGTCTTAAATCAAGTTAATCGTAAAATATTAAAATTTGGGTTGAGATTTTGGATGATCTTGAACTCACTAAATTAAGAAAGGGAAATAAAATATTTAAATATAAAATTTTTTAACTCTCTCATTTTATTATCTATTTTTCAGAATTCTAATCTCCCTCACTCTCTCGTACTCTATCAAACTCTCCAAACTCTCTCAATTCTCCTTTTATTACTTTCCAATTTTTCATCCAAGTAAGAATATGGATGTGTCTAGAGGTGAATCTATGATAGAAGAATCATTGGTATTGATATATAATTTTCTAGAATTTATTATCTTAAAAATATTATTGTTACGAATTATGAAATATCATGAAATGCATAGGATTCTAATAAATATATTGTCACTAGTTTTAGGTTCATTAAATTGTTAAGATTGAAACAAATATTAACTTGATGTAATAGAACTTGTCATGTTTACGAGCAAGTATTGTGTGATGCTTGTGAAGATGATGTGAAAATATGATGATGGATAAGAATAAAGAAATGTTAAGGGAATTAGTATTGAAATAATATGATAGGTTGAGAAATTGAAGAATGAAATATTGAAATGCATTGAAAATGTTGAATTGACGACATGCATGAGAATGCTTAATTAATTGTAGTTAGAATTATTATATGGATTGATATTTTGTATTAAGTAAATTTATGTGACGAGGACATCGGAGTCAAATAATTATCACAGAACATTATTTGATATAATTTAGTATATATATGAGATTATCGAGACCTATTACTTTAAGGAGGTATCCAGACCTTAAATGTTATTTTAGTCACATAAATAAGGATATCGTGTGGTATAAGGTCGATGGAGGTTTCATCGCATAAATCATTGGTGAGAATAATCAAATGATAAGTGCTTGGAAATCATCATGTGTGTGGTGCATGAATAGGTATAAATGAGTCATCATCATAAGGTGAAAAAAACTCAATAAAAATTAAAGTTTATTGATCAACCAAATATGATAGGTGTTAGTCTTTACGATCAAAGATAGTCAAATATGATAGATGTTAGTCTTTACGATCAAAGATTTCATATTATTTATTCAGATAAGTCGATCTAGTATTTTAAGAAAATTATAATGCATATAATATGTTTTATAATTGTGTTTGAGTAATTTTTGTATCTCATGAAAATTGTATTAAAATATCTCAATAGATTTGATTAAATATTATTTTACTAAATTTTATAATTAAGATTTATTTTATTAGATTAACTTACCTTTAAACAAATAATTTTACAAATGATGTTTCAAAATGAATGTAATATCTTGGAATTGTAATAATGTATAATGCGAATTGAGTATAGAATTTGTACCGTGAAATTGCAAAGTGGATATTGTTCAAAAATGTAATATTTGTTGTGTTGTTTAATATTGTATTATTCGAAAGATTATATACTACAATTAAATGTTTTTAATTTATTTGTAATATTATTCTATTTATTGAATATGATATTAAATATGAATACATGATTTAAATATTTTTACATGATATTTTAGATTGTTACCGTCTTCTATTTAAAAAAAAAATGTTTATTTAAGATGGTTATTGATTAAATTTACTTTTAAAATTATCAAATTCATTGATGAATCTTACAAAAATCTTGATTAATATTCAAAATTAAATTATTTAAAACTTGTTTGAATCCTTCGTTATCATATTATAATCGTAATTCTTTAATCCTAATCTCTTCTTTATAGCTTATAAGATTTTGTTCAACAAGGTAACTATAAAATAGTTATAATTACTCTTTCTATATGTACTATTAATAATAACTACATTTAATTTTAAAGTTATTTTATTTAACTAATTTAACCATATAGAGTCTTAAATTTCGGATTTAGTTAAATTTAATTTGTTTATTGACACTAATAAATAAAATATTATAAGGTATATACATTTTATTTTTTTTCACATTTTTTTATAATCAATCAATACAAATATTTTATATTAATTTAAAATTATTAATAATATAAAAAATAAAAAATAATATTAAGTTTAACACACAAAAATTAATCATGAAATTATAAGAAACAAAATTAAAATAAGCGAAAACTAGAGATGAAATAAAAATACAAGAGTAAATACATATTATAAAAATAGTTGTAACTCAACTAGACTTTCTCAAAATTAGTAACTTGATCAAACTCAACAAAATATTTATCTTCTAATATTTAAATATATAATAAGATATTTTTATAATTATGTCTCTCAATGTTCATTTTAAATGAATTTTTAATAATGATAAACTAAAACACGATAGCGCAGAGTGGAAAATTTCCTTTAATAGCGAAAAACTAATAAGTCATCAGAGTTCGCTGGTTTTATTGGGAGTGGTTCCATAATTATTAAAAATCTATTTTTTATATTATATAATACATCTAATAAACTAATGTAAATAATAATAATAAAATAGAAAAAAATTAAATAATAAAAATCCCATATAATCTTTATATATAAACTGATATTTATTTGAAAGATAATTTTGAATATTGTTTTTAAAGAAATTCTCAGCTGATTCAAACCAATATTCTATTATTCTATTACTGGTTTCCCTATGAGTTTTTCTCTAAATTTTTTTACTAAATTAAACGAGTCTGTTCTGTTTAATCTCCATTTCCTTCTAATATAAGTTAAAAGCTTTGGGTTCTCTTTTTCTAATCAATAGTACACAATAACACATATCTTAATATTTTGAAAGATACAGAGAGAAAAAGACACAAAATGCACACAAGTCACACCAATATGTTATGGTTGTTATTTATATGTGAGTGTAAAATGGGTTACATATATATATATATATATATATATATATATATATATATATATTTGGTGAGGAAATGATATTCATCAAAGAAGAAAAGATATATGGCAAAGCTAGTTCTGTACAGGGGATGACGACACCTTAGTTGAGACTCACAACCTCTTGTATAAGGGTTAGTCTGTGGTAGTGGACAGGGTTGACCATTTTTTCTGCTGCAAGAGGGACTGTGAGTTGCTCCATAACCGATTTCCTTGGCCTCAGCATCGTCTACAAAAAGTGAGGAAATCAAAAGAGAACACAGAAAAAGAGTCAGAACCACCTTTGCCATTGATAATAATATGTTTTCTTTGATTATAAAGAAATTGTGAGAAGATGAAAATGGTGGTGTGAGAGATTCGGAGGGATGCATGCGTTTATATGGTACGTTCTATATATTACCATGCATGCAGAAAACTACAGCTACTACGTATATGGATGACAGACATGTGCAGTGACAATATCCTCACATTACATCGACAATAAAGGAAATAGATGAGAAAGAATGGGAGATCCAAGAGAAT
Source organism: Macrotyloma uniflorum (assembly GCA_016859785.1). Classification (NCBI taxonomy): domain Eukaryota; kingdom Viridiplantae; phylum Streptophyta; class Magnoliopsida; order Fabales; family Fabaceae; genus Macrotyloma; species Macrotyloma uniflorum. The sequence continues at coordinate 2,243,568 of BDMB01000014.1, forward strand.
ATCAACTATTTTTTTGCCATTAATAAAGTTAATAAACAAACCATATACTGGATGGATTGCTTGTAAACAATATGCAAATTCCACTAAATTTTAAACAGATTTTTTTTATGGTGTATCAATTATTATTTTATAAATATGAGTTATTTATTTAATTTATTAATAATTAAATATAAAAGAGTTACTTTTATCTACTATAAATATTTTTTCTATTTAATCTTAAAATAATTAAATCTTTCCATGTATCAGAAATTATTTTAAATTGATAATTGATTTTAATTATATATTAAAATTTAAGTATTAATGAATATTGCATATCGTTCTAATTTATTTATATGAGTATTTTATAAGATGATATTATATTTAAAGATATAAATATAAAAATATTAATATATTTGAGTTGATTAAGTATATATTAATATATATATATATATATATATATTTATTTAGGTTTAATTATATATATATAATATATATGAAATATATTTTTTATATTTTTATTTGTTTTGTTAATTTTTTTCTTTTATTAAATATTCATATACATGAATTTATTTTTAATAAGAATAAAAAAATGTTAGGTGATAAAATTTAGATTTTTTTTATCTTATTTTATAAGATAATTTGATTATATGTGTTATAAGACAAATTTAAGTTTTATTATAATTTTATTATTAAGAATTTGTAAATATTATTTTAGTATTATTAATATTTAATTTTAAAATTTTATTTCTTAATTTTTATAAATTTTATTTAAAAAAATTATATATATAAATTCTTTTATATTTTATTTTTTAAATTTTTATTATTTATTAAATAAAAATATTTGAGACAAGAAGATGTTATAGTTTTCATCTCATTTCCACAACCTTCAATTTTCACTTTTTACTATATTTTATATTTGTGACATTCGTAATAATTTTTAAAAATTTTTATTAAAATTATAATTGCTTTATTAATTTTTTTTTAAGAAACTTGTACTTATTAACTAACTTATTTTGTACTTAGCATATTATTAAAATATGTATATAAAAATATTATTTTATTTTGAACCGGTTTATTAAGATTGAATCTTTAAATCTAAAGCTATGTTTTTACTAATTTAATAATTAATCCAATTTTAAAAACATCGTTCTTTCCTCAAATTATTAGTCTATTTCTCCTTTTCTTTTTCTTTTATTATCGCTTGTGATAATTTCATATTTTATCTCCTTCTTTATGAGAACGTGGAAAAGAATAATAATGTAAAAAATAAAATTATTTAGATTAGAAAAAAAAAATGAAAAGAGGGAAAAAATAAGTAAGAATGTAAAGAAAAATAAGAAAGAATTGGTTATTTTGAAAATATTTAAAAACAATAATATCTTTGAAAAAACTTTCTTGAATTCTTTAATACAAGATGTATGATTATAAGAATATTAAATATCACAGTATATTAAGATTAGCCGAGAACAAATGAAGGAATAAAAAAGTGGACACGATATTTATATTGGTTCGATTCTACGTTAATTTACATCCAATTTTAATTTAAGCAACTGGATTATGATTCTAATTCTTGAATTAGCCTATTACATAATTTTTATACAATTAAGAACAAGAAAATTGCAAATTTTCTTGAAAATTCTATAAAAAAAATATTAAGGTATAAACAACACTAATACCTCCATACCAAATACTCGTTATCAATAAAGATCAAGAAAAAAATATCATTAAATAACAATTGTTTCAAAAGATTTACAACATAAACCTAAATGAAGCTTACTATATATAATCCCAGGCTTTATTTTTCATAATGTTAAAGGACATAATTAAAAAAATAATAGATTTAATTAATTTTTTTCATTTAATATAAGAATATTCTGTTTTTATCCATATTTTATATTTTGTTTATTATTCGTTTTTCTTAAAAGAAAGTTATTTTAACCACATTCTTTAACTCTTTTTGTTGATTCTAATAATAATGATATGAAGACATAATGTGTTAGTAAAATTAACAATTTAACATTGTTGATGTAAAAAAGAAATGTAAATCGATATATGATGATGTCAAAGATTAAAAAAATGTACGAATAACATTTTTCATTGTCAAAATTCTCGAACTTCTCACAATTAAAAGACATTTATAATCAAACTTGTTATTCTCTTCCTCTTTAAAGAAGAAACAAGTCATTCATTATAGAAAAATTTTCTATATTCGTTTTAATATACAATTCCTACAACGTTCATTTTAAATGAATTTTAATAATGATAAACTAGACACGATAGCGTAAAGTGGAAAATTTCCTTTAATAGCAAAAATTTAATAACTCATCAGAGTTCACTGGTTTTATTGTCAGTGACTCCATAATGACAAAAAGTCTATTTTTTATATTATATAATATATCTAATAAACTAATGTAAATAATAATAAAAAATAAGAAAAAAATAAATATTTTGTAAAAAATATAATAATAATAATAATAATAATAATAATTTAAATAATAGCAAATCACATATAATCTTTATATATGAACTGATAGATATTTATCTGAAAGATAGTTTTGAATATTGTTTTTGAGGAAATTTTCAGCTGGTTCAAACCAATATTCTATTACGGTTTCCTTATGAATTTTTTTTTTATAATTTTTTTAATAAGTTAAAAGAGTCTGTTCTGTTTAATAAATTCGGAGAGTTAAAGACAGAATAACGCACCAAGTCACACCAATATGTTACGTTTGTTATTTATATGTGAGTGTAAAATGGGTTACATATATATATTTGGTGAGGAAATGATATTCATCAAAGAAGAAAAGATATGGCAAAGCTAGTTCTTCTGTACAGGGGGGCCACGACACCTTAGTTGAGGCTCACAACCTCTTGTATAAGGGTTAGCCGGTGGTAGACATGGACGACCATTTTTTCTGCTGCAAGAGGTAATGGGACGGTGAATTGCTCCATAACTGATTTGCTTGGCCTCAGCATCGTCTACAAAAAGTGAGGAAATCAAAAGAGAACACAGAAAAAGAGTCAGGACCACCTTTGCCATTGATAATAATATGTTTTCTTTGATTATAATGAAATGATGAGAAGATGAAAATGGTGGTGTGAGAGATTAAGAGGGATGCATGCGTTTATATAGTACGTTGTTGTTGGTTATTTTTGAAGGATTTTCTATATATTACCATGCATGCATGAAACTAGAGCTGCCACGTACGTAGATGACAGATATGTGTAATGATAATATCCTCACATTACATCGACAATGAAGGGAATACACAAGATCCTTCCCAAAGAATGAGAGATCCAAGAAAATATCAAGTTTTTTTATGTGATTATTGTTTGTGAACAAAGTGAGTAAAATATATGAAGTCTAATTCTTAACCCAATAATATTAAAAACTTCTAAATTTTATTGGGTTAAGAATTAAGCTTCTTAGAAGCTTCTGATTTTATTGGATTAAAATTGGACTTATTCTATTTTAATAAGTTAATAAACAAATCATTTACTACGTGAATTACTTGTAAACAATATACAAATTCCATTAAACTTTGAACAGATTTTTATTTTTTTTATGGTGTATCAATTATTATTTTATATATATGAAATATTTATTTAATTTATTAATAATTAAGTATAAAAGAGTTACCTTTATCTATTAATAATTAATTCTGGGTGGATTGCTTGTAATTTTGTAAACAATATGCAAATTATACTATACTCTGAACACAATTTTTTTTTTATAGTGTACCAATTATTTTTTTATGCATATAAGATATTTAATTTATACAGATTTGGGTGGAGAAGTCTTCTTGTTAATTTGATTTTTTTGAGTCTTAGGGTTTCAAAAATCTTCTTATGAATGTCCTATTTGGGGTTTGGTTGAATTTACTGCTCATTTGATATTTGTTTCTGTGTTGAATTGAAAACTATTTGATTTGGGATGATGAATTTGATGATGATCGGAATATCTTGTTTTTGTTGATTTGAGTCCTGATTTGACAATATATTTGTATTGTATGTATGTATTGGAATTAAATTTGAAAAGTGTGTCTGAGTTTATGAGATAGTATTCACGTGTTTTTTGTGACACTATTTTGTGAAATTGTGAAAGTGTTAATTTATATTCTTAAACCTATTTTGTGAAATTGTGAAAGTGTTAATTCATATTCTTAGACCAATAAAAAAGAGAGTTATGACAATAAATTTGAAATTGATTTAATGTGCAAACTTAGTTTTAGGTGGATAAATTGGGTTTAGGATATAAATTAAATCTTCTACGGAATTTGTTTTTGTATAAAATTCACTGAACGCTGTTGAATCCTTTTAACATATTTGGTTCTAAGAGGAATTTGGTGTTCTCGAGTTGAAATTCGCTGATGAAAGATTATATATATATATATATATAATTCTTGGAAAAAGTGTGTATGATATGATTTAATGGCATAAGATCGTGTATGTTGAAAAAAAAGTTATAATAATGATAGATGGAATGTGACATGTGGTAAATTAGTATGTATAAATTTAAAGATATAACATAAGGTATTCATACCTCAATGTAGATCAAGTAGACTGAGACCACATACGATGAGAGGTCGATGGAGGTCCCATCAGTTACTTATAGGAGAAAATTATATAGGGTTACCCTGATATGATATTGGCTATAAGTAGCGAGAGGATGATGCTAAGGTGAAACAGACTTAGTTAGTCGGTCGTGATAAGACCCAAGGTCTTGTGTTTGAAATATCAAGTGCTATTCTTAGATGTTTGAGATCCATACAGTCTCCTGAGAAGTGTTAGCCTTGATTGTGATGTGTGAATTTTGTTATGTGTAAAGCCTTAGGTAGACTCTTACACTTGGATGTGATTGTAGTAAATATTTTATCTAATTTATTAAATTATACATGCTTTTTTGTATTACTAGCTTACCCTACTTGTTTTGTTATCTTTATTTGACTGTTATAATCATGTACTTTATACAGGAGCATGTGTCATGTCAGAAGAAAATTTTTCAGCGAGAAGACAATAGAATTAAGATTTATATAATATGACCCTAGTATCTTAAATTATGGATATTGAAAAAAAAATTATTTGATTTTATGACATGTTGTTTTTAGAAATATAATAAAATTAATACTTTTTAAAATAGAGATATTATGAATAATTTTAGTATAAACTATTATAGATTTGTTACTTTGATAAATTTAGGAAGATCAGTTTTTTACGAGATAAAAAAAAAACATTTCATCATATGGATAGCTTTTTTTTAATAGGAAAGCATTGAACAAGTAATAAAATAAATAATCTCTAGCTGTTTGGCATAACAAATAAGTCAAGCGTAAAAAAACTATTAAAATAGTTGTAACTCAATTAGACTTTGTCAAAATTGTTAACTCGACCAAACTCAACAAAATATTCATCTTCTAATATTTAAATATATAATACGATATTTTTATAATTATATCTCTCAATGTTCATTTTAAATGAATTTTTAATAATGATAAACTAGAACACGATAGCGGAAAATGGGAAATTTCCTTTAATAGCGAAAAAGTATTAAGTCATCAGAGTTCATTGGTTTTATTGTGAGTGATTCATAATAATTAAAAATCTATTTTTTATATTATATAATATATCTAATAAACTAATGTAAATAATAAAAAAAGTAAGAAAAAATATAATAATGATAATAATAATTTAAATAATAACAAATCACATATAATCTTTATATATGAATTGATATTTATCTGAAAGATAGTTTTAAATATTGTTTTTAAGGAAATTCTCAACTGGTTCAAACCAATATTCTATTACGGGTTTTAGTAAGTTAAACGAGACTGTTCTGTTTAATCTCGTTTTTCCTTCTATTATAAGTTAAAAGCTTTGCGTTCTGTTTTTGTAATGAATAATAGAGAATAACAATAACACGTAATAAAAGACACAAAAGGCAGAAAGTCACACCAATATGTTATTTTTGATTTATGAGTGTAAAATGGGTTACAAATATTTGGTTAGGAAATGATGTTCATCAAAGAAAGAAAAAAAGATATGAGAAGGTTAAAGGGAACGACATCCATTTATAGTCTCACAACCTCTTGTATAATGGTTTGCTAGAGGTAGTTTACAGGGCTGACCACTTCTTCTGCTGCAATAGACACTGTTACGCCGCATTACATCATAGTTTATTGCCTTCGCCTCACCATTCTCTACAAAAGTCGAGCAAATCAAAAGAGAGCACAGAAAAAGTGTCAGCACCACCTTTCCCATTTATAATATGTCTTTTCTTTGATTATAAATATATTCTCAGAACATGAAAATGGTGGTGTGTGACAGATTCGGAGGAGTGCATGCGTTTATATAGTACCTTCTTCTTCCCTATTTTTGAAGGATTTTCTATATATTGCCATGCATGCATGAAACTAGACCTACCACGTGTATGGATGACTGATATCTGCAATCACAATATCCTCATATTTCATCGACAATGAAGGGAACACACGAGAAAGAATGGGAGATCCAAGACAATATCAACTATCTTTTGTCATTATTTTTTTTAAATAAAGTAAGTTAATAAACAAATCATTGCTGGTAAATAATATGCAAATTCCACTAAACTCTGAACAGATTTTTTTAATTCAATAATAATTCAGTATAAAACAGTTACCTTTTATCTACTACAAGCATTTTTTTTTTTCTATATATTTAATCTTAGAATAAGTCATAAATCATTATTTCAGATGGATAGTTGAATTTGATTATATACTTAAATTTCGGTGCTAATGAATGGTTGATTTAAATTAAATACATTGATAAAAACTATTTCAAATATAAATTTTTCCTCCTCCTTGAACCACTATTAATTACTTGTAGAAAGAACCGTTTCTTTTCTTTAATTATTAAACTACCTACTTACTCTTATCTTTCCTCGTTGATTAATTTTATACCACACCACCAACATTATTAAACTTCTACTTACTCTTACATATTCAGCTAAGGAATCATGAGTTTATGTAGTGCGTTCGCAAGTTTTAGTTTATTTCACTGTCAAATTATAAGTTTAGCATATGTATAGTTTAATTTAGGTATAATTTAGTTTCTTTAATTAAAATTATTTATTTTTAAATATTTTTTTACTATTTAAATTATTTATATTAAAATTGTTAAAAAATTTATACATAAATTATAATATATAAATAAAATATAAATTTCATATTTATTATATATTATAATTTAATCTGAGATTTTTTTTTAAAATATTTCTCTAACAATTAATGGAAATGTATCGTAGACATCGTGTAATATTGATTTGAATAAATATATAATATTTAAGAAAAAAAATCCCAAAATTAGCACTTAGTTCGAATAATTTTTAATTAAATATATATGTCAATTTATATAAATTAATGTCACTATATAGAAATATGAAGGGAGATTAATTTATATAAAATTCGTGGATCACATATGCTCGTTTTGATAAGTTTTCCACTAATCTTGAAAACAGTTATCAAAATTTGAAAGAATAGCATAAATTTATTTAATAAAAAAAGAAAAAATGATTACAACATTCTTTTATAATTCAAGGTTTCTTTATGTCTCATTTTATGTTATATTTGTAGAAAAATAAGGAAATGTAGAGAAAAAAAAGAAAGAAATAGTTGAAAAGGAAAATTGTTTAGTTCAAGAGAAATAAAATAAACGCAATGAAAGTGAAAGATAAATAAAATAAAAATTAAATTTCAAATTTATTTAATTTTAAAAAATGATATTACTATTTGTTAATATTAAATTTTATTATTAATATTTTTAATATAATATATAATATTGTTTATATTTATTTGTTATTATTATCGATATTTAAAAAAAACATTAAAATGTAATAAAAAAATACAAAAACTAAACAAAATTAAGATATTATGGTTGTTTTTAGCATAACGAAGTTTTCACTTGTTTCTTTTTAAGAAAATCTTGAAAATAAAATTTTTTATTCCTTTATATTTTATTATAAATAATTAATTAATTATCTACAAACATTTATAAACGATAAATAAAATTTATAAACAAAATGATTTTATCTATAACTTTGCTACGGTTAAATATTTATACATAAAATAATCCTAACTAATGGTACATACATATTCAATCATAATTAAAATATTTATAACACATTTTCGTAGGTAATACCTACTTATATATCTATACGAAATATTCATCGAATAATTTATAGATAATAGTTCTTATTATCCATAAATAATATCAAATAATTGATAAATAATACTTATAAAAATATTTATAGGTAATATATATTATTTTGTGTCCTAGGTAAAACATATATAGTTAAATACATAGATAATACCTACTAAATTATTAAATAATTAATCGGTAATTTATCTCTATATAATAAAGATAATTTCTAGAATATAAATTTAACAATTATCAAAAGTCACATTTTTTTCTTTAATTCTAAATTAAGAAATAAACACAAGACATAAATAAATTTAAAATAGTTCATGAAATATTCTAAAATAACTAATAATCAATATATGCTCTAATAATAATATTATTATTATTATTATTTTGTTCATCACATTATTGTTTCTCAAAGTACACTTGTTAATGTTGATAATTATTCTATTCAACATTATTTTGTTTAGTAATATTTTGGGCAACAATGGTTATAGGAAATTACATTATAGTATCAAAGAATGTTTACATATATTAGAATTGAAACTCATTAAATAATTTTATTCCTCACAATTTAAATAGTCATATTTCATTTGATAATCGTTTTCAATTGACTAATATCTTTTAAATTAACTAATTAATTAAAATAAACTTTTGTTTCATATAGAAAATTATGAACACCGTCTTCAAGTGTTCCTGCTTTTTTTAATATTAGATTAATCTTTATTGGTGACTCTGCATTGGTAAAATCTCTTCACAAGTTAATATAATGACATAATCAAAATTCTAAATTTGGAATGCAAGTGATTATTCAAATGAAAAAAAAAAAAAATTATTGTTTCATTGACTTGTGCTACACAAGTGGCAATCACATATGCGAGACTAATTTAATTTAACCAACTAATAGTAATAGTAATATTATTTTAAAGTTTAAACCATTAACCTTCAAGACTCGAAGTTAGGTCCTTGTGTATATGGTTGGAGTGATGGAGTTCCCTAAACCCTAAGTTTTGCTTTCATTTTTTGTCATTTGAATTTCACACCTGCATCCTTAACTTCATCATATTCTAAGTTTGAGCTTGGGATGAAAAAAATATGATTAGTGAACAATCAATTTTTTGTTACAAAAATTAGCTATTAATAAAAATAATAGATAAAGATGGAGTCTATATTCAAAATCCAAATCCCCAAAAAACCCTGAACACGTAGGAAATCTCGTTCAACCATCTTAAATCGTTTATTTCTTTTAGAGACAAAATATTTTGCAAATATTTAATCTTCCACTTCATTATTGTCTTGCCACGACCAAGTTTGGGGCTGCTTTAATTGCAGCTTCAATTAACTAAAATGTAAAGAACATAAAGAACCAAAAACAAAGAATAACAAAAATCTACTGAAACATAACATAAAAAGAACCAATAAGAAAGATCCACTAAAATATTTTTATTCTGGTTTTGAAAGATAAAAAACTTAACAAAGAATTAAGAAATAGAGGGAGAAAAAGAAGAAAGAGAAGAAGAAGAAAAAACCTATATTGGACGAGTGAGCGAGTTTCAGAGAATCGAGCTACAGAACGAGAAAATCTTGGGAGCGAGTGAGCGAACGAGCAGTCAGAATATTAGTGTATTAACAGTTACCTTCCCCATCTTAAGAACCGCTTCAAGGCAATATCCTGATTTCCTTATTCATCTCTAGAATTCACAAATGTCGGAAAGCGACTAGCGAGTTTGAGCAATGGAGTAAACAACAAAAGAAGAGGATCAAGCTTTTCTAGTAAAAGTGAAATAAATAATTACACCAGAGAGAGAAAGAGATAAGTTTGTTTATGGTGAAAAGTGAAATATAAAATTAGGATTTTCATTCAAATCCAAACCCTGAGTTTCTCATCTCCCTTCAATTTAAATAATAATAATAATAATATTAACTTTTAAATGTTACATTTTATTTTTTAAATATGTTCTCTTATTATTTTTAAATTTATATTTTTTAGCAATGTTAAAGATAAGTTTAATTCAAATAATTTTAATTGAAAATTTTATTTAAGTTTAATATGAAACTTTAATTTTAAGTTGAGTGAATTTAAATGTTTGGATGAGTTTATTAATTTTCAATTAATTTAAAATAATAATTATTTTATATATTATTTATTTATATAAGAACACAAATTAATTATATAAATTTTAATATATATATATATATAATTGTATTAAGATGTTTAAAATTGAATAAATTAAATATGAAACTTTTTTTTAAAATTTAAATATTTATACATATGTAAAACATTAAATTATTTTCTGATTTTTGTACATATTATTATATACAGAATCTTTTGCTTAAAATTAGTAAATAATGTTAAAATTATCTATTAATTCAAATGAGTAAATAATATTTTGGATGTAAGATTTATTTTATATATAAATTTCTTTTTACATAAAATTGTACAATTATCTATCCATTCAAATCTATCATGTAATTTGAATTTATTTATGAATTTTTTTTACTTAAAATAGATAATATTAGAATTATCTACTATTTTTATCTATATATAAATTTTTGTATATAATTAATTTAATGTAGTTTTGAATGTATTTTTTTTTCTTCTTTTCTCATTTCTTTCATCTTCACTCTTTTCCTTAAAGAGTAATGTTGAAGTTATGTCACAAACATGATATATATATATATATATATATATATATATATATATAAGTGATTTTAATTCATTATTACAAAATAATAATTTTTTTAAATCTTATTTCTGTAGCATTTTAGCTGTATGTGTAATTTTCTTTTTACTTTTCCATACCTCATTATCTATTTTTTTTTATGTAAAATAAATTTTGTATATATTATATAATATTTATTAAGATTTATATAACTTTCAAATATTTAATTTAATTTTTTTAATTTTTAATTAGTTCTACACATTTATATATAATTATAAACTATTGCATTATTCATATTTTATTTTTAATAAAAAATAAATATATATTTCAATTTATATTTTCATATCTTCGACATTATCAAGTTCTGGCAGAAACATATTTTTATTTTTTAAATCTATTACACCTTCTTTCCTCTTTTCTTTTCCCTTTTAACCACCATCTATTTATATTAATGTTTTGTTTAAATTAAACAATGGAAAGTAAAAAATAAAAATATAAGATGAAATATAATTTATTTTTTTATTTTAAATTTTATTAATTAATATTATAATAAATAAGCATAAATATAATAAAATATTTATAACAGATTATATAAATATAGTAAAATATTTTTAACATAATTAAATTATTAATCTTGAACTCAAGGTTATTATACTTTAAATAGAATTAATAAAAATCGTAAGGAGTTCTAGCATTTTATAAAATGTAATATTTTATCACCATATCTCTCCAGATATTGTGATTAGAAATTTAGAATAATTAAAAAAATATTGTGTAAAAAGAACTTTAAACAAATTTTTATTTCCCAGTTAGAATTTACACGCATTCTTCGGCCCGTACACGGGCTAACCCCAGCCCATAATGAAGGCTTCAGCTGGAATCAGGCCCAACGCTTATTAAATCCCCAAATCTAAAATCAAAGGCAGAGAGTAACTAGGGTTAGGGTTTAACTTGAAATTGCGATTCTACTCGATTGATTCTTTTCTTTCTCACAAAGCAGAAACACTTACTCAGAATCCATGGCCACAACAACGACGAAGCGAAAACCAGTGTTTGTCAAGGTGGATCAGCTAAAACCTGGCACCAACGGTCACACGCTGACCGTGAAGGTGGTGAGCTCTAAGCCAGTGAAGACTGTTAGCAACCGCGGCGGTCGATCGTCAGTGCTCGCGGCACGCCCATCGCGCATCGCGGAGTGCCTCGTCGGGGACGAAACTGGAACCATAATCTTCACCGCTCGCAACGAACAGGGTAAGATTATTTATGTATTTGTACTATGATGTTTGTTTTTGTGTCGCCTCTGTTAACCGTTGCGGTGTGTGGTGATGGGTTTTTGAATTTGTATGTGTTTGATGTGTTGAATTTAAAGTTTAAAAGGCTATGCCGTAAAGATGTAGACTTTTTTTTATAGTACTTTGTGTCCTTAGAATTCCAAGCACTTGGGACGTGAAGTTATAGGGTTTTAATAATGCTTTTCTCTGTTCTACATTTGAGCAATCACGCCCGTCTTTAAAAGATAAAAGGGTTTTTATTTAAGGTGAAAATAGAATTTACTGTAGTGACAGTGTAAAACTTTTCTTGTTCAATGATGCTGGAATTAGATTAATTTGAAAATCGTTTATTTTGTCTCTGGTTTTCCCTGTCTATGTAGATTGCGCATACTGAATCCACTTATTATGTTAGGTCAAGGTTTTAATTTGAGGTTGTTATGTTGCGATCCTTGATATCACGGACCAATGCAGCACAAATTGCCATTACAGACACCCCAAAAAAAATCTCATCATTACCACTGAAATTGTTGTTGGGGACCATTTTTTTAATACCTTTGTTAGGTTAATTTTGTTTGTCTTTGACCTTGTTGGAATTCAGTTTGTGCTGTAATTAAGTTTGCCCATGTTAGGTGGATTTGTTGTGCTGTAAGCATTTGTTTGTCATTCGAAACAATATATCATGTGTTTGGTTTGTCCGTTGCTCACATTCTTTTGCTAACACATCTTTTCTCTTTGCTTCATTTCTAAAGGTTGCCATTCTTACTTGTTTGGGAATAAGTTATTAGTCTGGTTTGCTTATATTACAGTGGTTAATAATTAATTTTCTTTTCTGCAGTGGACCTCATGAATACCGGCGCTACTTTAACTCTGCGCAATGCAAAGATTGACATGTTCAAGGGATCAATGAGGCTTGCAGTTGATAGATGGGGGCGTATTGAGGCCGCTGAACCTGCAAATTTTGATGTTAAAGAGGATAATAACCTTTCTTTGGTTGAATATGAATTAGTCAATGTTGTTGAAGAGTGATTTTGTCTTCCGAGTGAATCTTTGGGTTTACCAAAGGTTTTAATTTTTATTTTGACCATTGAACAATTGACTGCGTTGCAGTTTTCTTATGGTACAGTCTTGCTTATTTAGTCTTAAGATTGCTGTGGTTAATGCAAGGAATTATATTTCAGGTCAGTTTTGAAACGTGATAATGCTTATGCTTAAGTGCAAAAGTAAATATTATATATTTCCCCAATTTAATAATGTATCCTGTCTTTTTGAACAAATAATTTTTTTGCCTTGGCTTTGTTATACAAATGTATTTCTAAACCCTTAGTAAGCTTTACAGTTCCATTAAACTACACCCGTTTTGTATATGAAGCAGAGCAGATGAACTATATGGATTCAGATGCCATTTTATTTTGGGAATATATAATAAACTTGTGCCTTGATGATGGCTTGATGAAGAGCTTGACTTCGGAAATGATTTGTTGTATATGCAAGAGTAAGAGTCTGTAAGGATTCATCTCGTTTACCTTTAGGATCCAGGATATGATTGTTTCATTAAATTTGATTTCTGGATTGCTAATGGCGTTGTTTGGGAATTAGTTCAATAAATTCAATGCTTGCGACTGATCTACAAGATTGGACGGGATTAAACTGAACTTCACTTTAAGACCTATTGTCCTGCAGAATTTGTTTATGGTTCAGTTTCAACACCGAATTAGTTTGATGGTGTACGAATAAACAGATGGTTTTTTTTCAAAACTAAATTGGTACAACGATCTAAGAACTGAGTACTTTTTTTTATTATTGTTTAGTTTCAAAGCTGAATTTACTGGTGCACCTACTTCTGGTTCGCTCACTTAACCTAACTATTCGGAAAATTATGTAAATTCTTTTTGCTGTGGCATTTAGTTCAATGATCCAATTCAAATGTTCCAATTTTAACATTAATCAATTTAGTCCTTAAAATTATATCAATATATCAATTTAATCCTTAAATTTAAATAAATTCACATAAAGTATATAAAAATAAAATTTATTTTTTATGATTAAAATGTAATTTAATCTCTATATGTTATAATTAAAATATAATTTAGTCTATATATATAAATATATGGATTAAATTATATTTAAAAAATAACATGTAAAAATTCATTTAAAATAAAAAATAATGTAAATATAAAAGTTATTTTTAAAATTTTATTACTTTATTAATATTTAAGGACTAAATAGAAAAAAATATACACTTTAAAATATTGAAGAGACAATTCAGCCTAAAAGAAAATATCCTGGTTCATATTCAATTTAACGTAGGTAAATCGGTAGAGTTAGCAACCTAAACAACCGAAACAGTGCATAGTGTAAATTTTTCAGTTCGGCCACTATTTTTGGAAATTTGCGAGCCCAAAGCCGAATTTTTCTTTTTGAGTTCAGAGACCAAGGTATGCAACACAATCAGAACTTGTAAAGAATATGAAAGAAAGAGAGCCTACAGATAGAGAAGATCAAATATCCAAGACACAAATTCTAGTGACTACAAAAACTGTCCAACTTTGACACGCACAAGTAAATTTTGAGCATAATCTGTATTGCATTCTGTAGTTATCACATCATGACCCCTCTCCTTCTGAAAGTTAAAAAATATAATGTAAATGAGAAAACAAAACATCATCGACCACTTTTATATACATAAAGATAACAAAACAAAAGACAAAATAAAACTAAACCAACTTTATATACTCTAAGTGATGAGCACAAAAACACACAAGTTACGGAAATAGTAAAAAGGAATTCCGTAGGCCAATAAATTTTTAGTCCAAAAATATGTATGGGATAACCGATGTACCATCCAGGAGCACATTATAGTTTATTAGGCTTAAGTAATTGATAGAGAAAGCACGGATTTACGCTAATCACATGGGAAGGGTGCTTAAAAGGTATCAGAAGGGAAGCATGGACATTAACAACTTTCGCTACATACTGCAATTCGGCATTCATTAAAAATCTCTCGTTGATTCAATAAGAAATTTTCAGTAACGAGGACAAACATGACAACATTTTATCCAACATGTACCAATACAATTTCAACTTATTTGCCTTTAGACTCAACATCCAGGTGAATAAAATGGCATCCTTTTATGCATCTGAAATAGAAAGAACAGAAGTGCAGGCGATCTAGGTTTTTAAAGTTCCTTTCAGCCTTTGGGACTCAAATTGTCCCTCCAATGGTTCAGTCAAAACACTGTCTCACGAACCAGATTTGTACATAAAATATTGCTTCAATCTTCAGAACATTTATCACACATCATCATTGCAATCTGATTAAACAAAAGAGATCAGTATACACCTCCACTATCAATTGACCCTTTAAAGTATGATGCGAAATAAAATTGCACCAATTATGGTTTTAATGACAACATTTCTGCAGCAGAGTCACACAAAAAAAAAGTATATAATATTTCAAACAATTAAACATAAAACGTACATAAAATAAACTATATTTTAAATGTTGAAGGGTATTTACCTTATTTTTTTATGTATAAGGAAAGTCAATATATTTCTATATAAACTAGGAACCCACCAAAAATTATGCCAGCCAGGCAATTCTACTCAATATGCATGAACTTTGAACAATATGATTCGTAAATCAGAGACAATTATTATTTTCTAGAACACAAAGTAAACTAAGAAAAATCCAGCTTAATGACATTCACCACGTCAACTTAAAAGAATCCAAGAGCAACAAGCTTTTTTTGTGATAGAAATCTAGCAATTCTTCCTAATAAGAATAATTTTTTTTGTTTAAAGCCCAACATCAAAAGAGGTCCATGTCATCCAACCTTGCTTCTTGATCTTCAAATAGTCTTCTCTTTGCCTACAAACAAAAGGAGTACGTATGGCTTCACTAAAAGATTTAGTTTCAGTCGGGAAAATAGAAGATTCAGGGAATAACTTTTCCATTAATCTTAGGTACAGGATTAACATTTACATACAGATATGATCAAGCATCAGCTAGATGGACCGCCTTTTTTCTTATTAATAAGAAGAATTATATGCCATACGTTTTTTAAAGCATTACACATCAGATCTGACAACACTCTACTATGCTTAACCCAAGAACTGAAAAGAAACACTAACTTACCCGAAAATTAAATCGAAGAAAGAACACAAGGAATCCTACAGATGTTTAGCTACCTAATTCAAAAGTAAAATCCAACTGTCAGGCAATTAAAATGATCACAGACTAGGAAACCCAAAGAGTGGGACCACATAACATAATACTCTCCGTAGTTCCAATTTCTTTTTTTCTCAACATAAGCTGTAAAATATCTTCCAAGTACCCCCTCTCCTCTAACAACAACACTTGGTAAACTCCCAAGTCAAAGACCGCAGATAGAAAAAAACGAAGAAAGTTTTGAACATTAAGAATGCTAAACAAATCATATAATGCTGCAGACAGAAATCTTCAAAAACAATTTCCAATTAACCAAAACCATTAAGTATAAAAATGCAAGTAAACTTGATCTTTGATTCCAAAATTATACATTACAATGAAGAAGAAGCAGAGACTATACCTTCAGGAAGCCAACCGTAGCTGTGGCGAGAAACCGAGAGCATTGAAGTCATCAAAGCAGAAGCAGTTGCCGTATGGTACGGTAGCATGGATTCCACACAAAAGCTCAATTCAACGGGACACCTTCTCACACAAAATCACATCGATCCATTATTTCATTTCCAGCATTAACATACCAATCCAAATAACACTAAATTCATCACTGCACCACAATCCAGTTAGTTCAAACTTACATATAGCCTCTGAAAATAATGTAAAATGTATTGTATTACAAATTCCAATTCTTAAATAAACTCAACCTAACCTTTTAACGTATTTCCACGATTTCAAGAGAAAAATAAATTAGGAAAATTCCTATACACTCATAAATTCACAACAATTAAAAAGTAACTCAACTGGAGTAATACTAAATTCGCCACTAATAAGTTCATAAATTACCTCAGTGTTGATTGGGAGAGAGGTTTATTGGAACCAAGACGGAACGGAGAGCGAGCCGCTTTAGCTTCCGAGCCAAGACGGAACGCGGCGCGGCGACTCGAACATGAACGGAGTATCGATCTCGCGGCGGCGCCGGCCGTGGATGCCATTTCGTTGTCGGAAAATTTTAGGGTTAGTGTTGGATACTCACTCAGTTGTGTATGGTTCTGCAACACTAAAACCCTGCTTCACTCATTTGCTGATGAACCCCCAAAAACTCGACGGGCTTTTTAAGCTTTTGGGCTTTACTAAGTCCAGATATGGGAAGTTGTTACTTCCACTTCCTTGTTTACTAAGTGCATTCGTTACTTCTTCTTCTTTTTTTTAAAAAAAACATAAATAATTTCCATTAGCTAATTAAGTCTTAATATATATATATATATATATGAAAATATTTAATAATGAAATATGAATTATAACATGTTATTATAATTATTTTCAATATTAATTCGATTATGATATAGCTTGCATGCATTATCGCCCTTAAAAACTTAGTTCTGAAATAGGTTCTCAATTTGTCTTTTTTATTGTGTGTCATAAACCTATGTTTCAATTTTGAATAAATGGCACAAAATCACATTTTTGCTTTATAGTATAAAATTATATGAACGCTGTTCTGATTTTGATTGAGGATGTACAGTCGAATATAAAATGAAAATATAATTCCATTAAACACAAAAACGTTTTCGTAATAAGGCAAAAACTAGGGCGTGCAATTGATAAAAGAGGTGGTGCCATTAATAATCACTCCAAACTTTCAAAAAGACCATTATAGCAAACGGGTCCAACCCATCGGGCAAATGGATTCGGTTAAAATTTGTTTTTTTTTTCCGGGTTTTTCTTCTCTGCCCTAACACTGTCTGAATTTCTCTTCTTCAGAATTTTCTTGCAGGATACCGCATGGCTTTGTTATTCAAGGTAAGCTTACGCTACACCCACTATCACTATTACCTAATCTGATTCAACAACTTCGCCTTTTCTTTGATTTGCTAATTTTCTACTCCGGTGAGTGTTGTAGGATCCGTCGAAGCTTTCGGCGTATCGAGATAGAAGATTCCCCGGAACGCAAGAGGAGTTTGAGCTAGCGCTTCTGACTTCAACCACCGTTTACGTTGGGAACATGTCGTTTTACACAACGGAGGAGCAAGTTTACGAGCTCTTTTCGCGCGCTGGGGAAATCAAGAAGATCATTATGGGCTTGGACAAGAACACCAAAACGCCCTGTGGCTTCTGTTTCGTTTTGTGAGTATCCATTTCCCTTTTAATTGAAGCTATTCAGCATTACTTGATGGTTCTCCGTGTGAGTGTTTTTGAATGAATGCATTTTTTGGCAGATATTATTCTCGTGAAGATACTGAGGATGCTTGCAAATACATAAGTGGGACGATATTGGATGATCGTCTCATTCGTGTTGATTTTGATTGGGGGTTCCAGGATGGAAGACAATGGGGTCGTGGGAGGAGTGGTGGCCAGGTGAACATCTCGTGTGTCTGTTTCTGTGGCTGTCTTTTTTGTTTATTGGCTAATTGTAAATGGTTCTGTTGATTTGTGTAGGTCCGGGACGAGTATCGCACTGATTATGATCCTGATATCCTTTTAAATGTTTAATATTGAATTGTCTGCAATTTGCATTTTTGTGCGAGTTGTTGTTGCTTGATTTCTCTACTACATAAATGTGGTAATTCTTGATAGGCAAAATAATGTAATAATGCCAACATGGGTGTGGCAATATCGAAAATAACTATGTCTTGAAGCATGTGGTAAAGGGTTTGATTATTAGGTCTTGTATAGAATTGTATCTGTTGGGAGATGTCAGTCTCTTAAATGAATTTTAGTATCTTGAAAGATTACTCTTTGGCTGTCCTCCAATATATATCCCGAGTTCAACGACAAAAAAGAAAAAAGATAATGTAATAATTTGACTAGTTCCTGATTAATATGCGCAATATAATCTAGTTTAGCCTTAGCTATTATAATCTTCTCTAGTTTTGCATGCTCACATAATAGAGAATGCGTTAGTTCTGCTATGGTTTCAGTGGTTCCTACTTGATATGTAGTAATGAATACTCTCATACCTTCATTGATCTTGAACTGGAAATTTTATTGGAAAATTATTCCTGGAGAATGTGTTATACTAGTTTTTATCTGCTGTGTGATATCATTTTAAATTGGAGTTAGCAATAAGGTAATACAATTCTTCTTTTAGTTTCTTTAATTCTACATACGTAGAGGAGGTTATGGGAAGCTGGTTCAGAAAGAGTTAGAAGTACAAAGGCAGCTTGTAGATTATGGCACTGGTTCTTTGGCTTCATTTCCACCAGTTATTCCAAGTTCCTGTAAGTGACTCCAAACTATACTTTTCACAGACCCTCAGCCATTAGATGTAACTCTGCTTCAATGTTTCACTTGTTTTGAGATCACTAAAAATTGAATTCAAATATATATATTTTCATTTAGTTTGGTTAGATTGCTAAATTATGCAGGACTTAACAACCTACCGGTTTTTTAAGATATAACTACAATGTTACTATGCAGTCTGCATGGAAAATGAAAATCCATTCAAAATTGTCCCTCTTTTATGATAACCAAAATACCATTGAGTAGGAGGGGAAAAAACTTGATCTGAAGAAGTTGACACATTGCTGAAGTATTGAGCAGATTTGGTATGTGTATATAGACATAGTTGTCAATAGCACCAAATGGCAGCACTTTTGCAGAATCACGCTGCAGAGTGGCTGGAGCATGCTACAACAGTTTAATAGTGTCAGACTTTGATCTAGCTGCCATGAGGCTGCACTAACTGTCAAACTCGGGAAAAATGTGACTGGTCTATGACTATGTCACAGAAAACCTATTTTAACCATGAAAAACATTACTGACAACATTTTCAACATCTCCAAGCATTTTCTGGCTAGCTATGACAGTTGACTATCCCCACTCCCATCCTCTGCTCTACTTAGTTTCTGATCCTTTCAACCTCTGGCCATTTCCTAGCAAACCTGTCACTATTTTCAGTCAGCTATGACATTTGCTGCATTGCTTTGTTCTGTTTTAATCCCTCTAATAAAGGTCTCTCATCTTTACTGTATGGCTCTCTCTTTCTAGTTTTACCCTTTAATTTTTTTAAAGTAAATTGGTTAAGATAGTGGTTATCCCGCATCCTGCTACCTGCTACCCCAGTATAGCATTTTTTGGGTTGGCCGCTCAAAGCTGTTATTTGGGATTGCCATCTATGTATATGTTAAGATATAGAATAAAGGAAATTAGTAGTTACTAAGCAGAGGGATATCATGGGTCAGGCCAATCATATTGATAAATAGGAGGATGCTAGGGCAAAGAGGGGGAGGTTCAATTTTGTAGATTGGGCATTAGCTCTTTGTGAAAGGAGAAATCCTTTGTGAAGGGGGAAACCCTTGGAGGAAAGACTGCTCTCATATTTCTTGTTCTTTATCTTTTCAATTATTGGCTCCTTACTGTATTTGTACATAGATAAGTAATCAGTAATGTTAACTGAATGTGTGTCCTGTTATGGTTTAATGTTTCTACATATTGAGCCATGCCTGTGTTTACGTTGCTAGTTGGGCCTAACATTGTAGTGATCCGTTAATATGCAACACATGAGGCAGCTTCCAACTATATGCATTCTTTTGATTAGCTTGTCCTGCTCATGCGACTTTATTGTGCTGCCTGCAGTTTGAGGAAATGCACAAATTGATACTTCAATATCATCTGCATTGTATTTCTCCTCTAATATTTTCAGTTATGTAAATCAGAAATTCAAATTCATTTGGAGAACTAAGTTGGGTTTCAACTAACTGTCTCTCCCAAGGTAGCACCATAATGGCTTGCCTGTTGAGTATAATATGAATTAAAAAGATAATTATTTTTTGCTAAGTTTCAGTGCTTTTTTATCGGAACATACTGCTTTTTTTATCTTAGTGGTCCTTGCCATATTTTCGTTTAACATTCAATTAAATATTTTGTTCAATTTATTAGATAACGTATATATACTTTAAATCTAAGGACTTCCATTCAGGTGAGAGTACCAGCACGAGTTAGTCTCATTGGAACCATCCTTCCCTTGTTCTGTTGATTGCCTTTTTTTCTGTAACCTAATTTCCTTGTACATTTTAAGATTTCTGGTAATTATCACTTGCCGTGGGTTTTGTACTCATGTGAATTAAACCTTCAACAATTTTACTCTTGCAGATGGTAGACACGGTGGAGGTCATGGTCATGGACATGGTCATGGTGGTTCTCATCGGCATGGTAGAGGTGGTTTCATATTTTCATCTTAAGACAATCTCATGTCCAATGATTTTTTTAGAAGCACTTAGAAGTGTTGCTGTCATTGTTTTACCTATGAATTTACTAATAATATAAATTTCGTTTGCCTCATGGACATGATAGACTACTATAGAAAGAGACACCGGGATGATGACCGCCACACACACGAGTCCTCAAAAAGAAATTCAGATCACGATTCTCGGAGGAACACTGACCATGAATCTCGACCGGTATTGATTCTCTACAATTCTTAATCAGACCTATTTGGATAAATTATTTTACAATAATTCCTATTGCCATACTTCTATTGTGGTACATTGGAGTATTAGGTTGTAGAGCATACTTCAATTGAAGGCACGATGCTTGTATTATCATATTTTCTCGTAGTTTTTGTAATTTCATTTGTTTCTTATTAATTACTTGACTCGATGTGGCAGGAAAAAAATCCACGGTTTCGTGAGAGTGGTGATTCTGATGATGACGAGGAAGACGATAGAAAAAGACGGGCTTAACCATAATATTATACTTGGTCATGTTTTTAAAATTAGAACCTTTCTACGACATGATTAAAGGTGGATGATTGTTGTATATTGTTGCAAATTGCAAAGTTTTTTTGCTGTTAGTTTAACCCTGCTTGAAATTCTAAGCTTGATATGGCAATGCTATTTGTGTTTTCTATCAATTTTTGTCTCAATGATTTTCGCTACCAAGATATTAATCAGATTTTATCAACTTTTTTTTCTCATCTTGTGTTCTATGGATAAGATCTGACCTTGATCTTGCTTACCCGATTCTGTGAATAGGTAGGTGCTTGCGTGAAATACATTTTGTATTTTAGCGAGTGAATTGTAGAGAAAAATATTTGGCTTAAATGTACTTTTTTATCTTATATAGTATTTTTAACGAGTAATTTTGCTTTTCATCAAACTAATACCACATTTGATCTTTCGGATTTTTTAAAATTAAGTATAATCTAATTAGTAAAAATAAATGCTATTTTTAGTGATAACATCTGTTAAAATTTATTATTTAAATTGTTATTAACATCTTAATAAATAAATGATACTGACATCGTGATAAGATATATTGACATACTTTTTGTTAGAATATGGGTTACACATGAATTGTGTGTCATAATTAATTTTGAAAATCTGGAAAACTGAATGAATTTAAGTCAAAATATTTATTATATAAGTAATTAAAAATTATAAAATATCCTTTTAAATTTATAATAAATAATTTAATTGTGATATAACTTTATTCTTAATCATTGATAATTTTTTACAAAAAATAACTGGAATTTGATCTAAAGACAGTTATAAAAAAATTAATTGATAAGATTAATTCACTGAACCATACCTTTTCCACTGGAGTTTCCTTAGGATACCTTCATACCCACCATAACAGTAATTACAAAAAAGAAAAAGAAAGAAGTAAAAATGAAGTGGTAAAAGAGAAGAAAAAGAAAAAGTGAATGTTCTACTTAGACAACTGGCATATGTGGTCCGTGGCTCAACTAATATAACAGAAAAACATAAAAAGAGAACTGTAAATAAAGGGTTTTTAATCTGAAATAACTTCTGGCATTAATTTCATCGTCCGAACAACCTAGGCTGATTGCATTGTTAATTTGGTTAAAATTCATTGCCCTTAAAGTAGTGTTCTGTAAGTTAAACAGACCACTTTGGATCCATCAATTGTTCTAATAATGAGCGTGCCAGTTTTGTGCTGTAGCAAAACTGTAGGAGTATTTAAAAGCATAAATGATTATCACTAATGAATTCAGAAAACATGCACAAATCATGTTTTTCCACTATCCATTTCAGGGTATTAAATTTCCAGTTTCTTTTTTAGTAATTGTTTCCGTTTTCGCAAATTAATGTATATAGTTAAGTAAAAATAACACCAACTGGAAAAGATGGTCAATTTGTAGTTTTTTTAATTGGTAACTTAATTTGCTGTAGGAAAACAATATTTTGAGGACAAAGAGGCAAAATTTGAGCCCCTTCTAACATCCTGATGTTAATTTTTGTATCCTGTTTGGTACAAATTCCAGATAACTTTTAGCTATTCATAATAAGTATAATGAAGGAATCAGAGGCAGAAATTGTCTTATAATATAGGCATTTAGTTTGTGCCTTGAAATTGTTACATGAAAACAGAATGTTATATAGTTTCCAATCGGAAAAATACCGAAAAAGATATAGAACCTCACACTGCACAAATGATAACACTGCATACTTTCCATCACTTTGATCAGCAAAACATGAAACTGTGCAAGATCAAGGATGAAACTAGAAAGTAAAGCGTAACAATTATCCATAACTTAGTATTTTCCTTTCAATGTGTAAGCCTTGTGTTTCTCTCACTCTCACTCTTTTACCACACAAAAATAAAAAACTAAAAAACACTCAAGGCGTGTAGCCTTGTTCTTGCTGCTGCTTCTCGTACTCTTCCATGGTGTCAAACTCATTTGGATACTGACTTTTCTCATAGTAACCTTGATTTTCAGCAGTATTCCCTGATTCGTACCCATTAAGGTTATAATTCTCATTAACAGTGTTGACATGATGATAGTACTTACCATTCTCCAGGAACCTTGTGTCACTCATTCCTTCTCTCTTCCCCTCATAGCCATTTCCGTTATAGTTGTTGTTGTTGTAATTTCCCTTGTCATTGTAGTTCTTGTTAGAGAACCGATCGTTCAATTTGTTGGAGTAGCCACTGGTGTAAGTGTCCCTGTACTCTTCGTTATTGTTGTCATTGTTACTGAACTCTTCATTGTTGTTGACATTGCTTTTGAACTCTTCATACTTGTTGCCATCGTTTCTGAACTCTTCATTGTTGTTGGCATTGTTTCCGAACTCTTCATTGTTGTTGCCATTGTTTCCTAACTCTTCATACTTGTTGCCATTGTTTCTGAACTCTTCATTGTTGTTGCCATTGTTTCTGAACTCTTCATACTTGTTGCCATTGTTTCCGAACTCTTCATTGTTGTTGCCATTGTTTCCGAACTCTTCATTGTTGTTGAAATTGTTTCTGAACTCTTCATTGTTGTTGCCATTGTTTCTGAACTCTTCATTGTTCTTAGAGTTGCTGTAGAACTTGGTTTTGGGGTAGCCTGTTTTGTAGCTCTCATCATTGAAGTCTTCATTGAGAAGCTCATTTTCAAAGGTTGTGGTGGTGGTGGTAGGAGTCTCCTTGGTGGGAGAGTATTGGCTATAAGAGCCCCTACCATAAAGACCATAACCCTCTCCTATGTCCAAAAATCCAGGCTCTGGTGCTGGCCCAGATGGTATTGTTGACCCAATTGCTTGTTCAACCGAAGGTGCTGGTGCTGGTGCTGATACTGGTTCAAATGCTGGTCCTAGTGCTGATACCGGTTCGAGTGCTGGTCCTGGTGCTGATGCAGGTTCAAATGTTACTGGTCCTGGTGCTGATGCAGGTTCAAATGTTACTGGTCCTGGTGCTAACGCTGGGGATCCAACTTTAGTTTTCTCAAGAGGATCTTTGAGATTATAGATGGTTCTGAAATGGGAGAACAAGCTGAAGATCTTGCCTTCTTTGGCTTGAATTTGGGGGGAGAGAAGAAGCACCAAGAGCAAAAAGAAGGATAGTTGGTTCCCAAAAGAAGCCATAGTGTGGAATGAGAGTGAGAGGTGAGTGTTAGAGAGTGATTTTGTTTTGGTCATTTTATAGAGACATCCAGCTGCTATAAATCAAAGGCCGGCTAATTATGCGGGGATTGTGGAAGGGAGTAAACTGAGTGTGGGGTCTGATAATGACTTTTATGCCATGCTGCATGTGCAAGGTTTGAGAATGCCAGCATTAGCATGGGAAACACAAAGATGTGTAGTGCTGAGACAGATATAAGGTCCAAGTCAAAAAGTGGCATTTTATTTTGTTCCTTTTTTGTTGCTGAGATGAATCCACTTTGCCATATGAATTCCAAAATTAATTGGCGCGGGCCATTCTTTTGGCAATCATGATGAAACTTGGAAAAAGGGAAGCCAAATCAGTTATCTTCCTCATGAAACATTGAAATATGAATTAGTCCTACACTGAAATAATTACATATTGTAGTTTTTTAGTATGAAGTATGTTTAGTCCTTAAGATACTGAAATTCACTTATAGAATTGATATTTTGAATGGTATTTTTCCATACATCAACCTTTAATCACACATTTGAAAAACAAGTCACATTCAATACAAGCTACTTTCTTAATAAAGATCACACAACAGATCAGTTTAGTTGGTCTTAAAACTAAAACTTACGAATAATCAATGTTAAAATCAGGTAATGATGATAGCAAAGAGGTTAATTTTTTGAAAGATTATTCGATTATGACATATTTAACTCTAATTCAACAAGAAGTAAACATTAAACTAATGCCATCATTTTAAAAACCAAATTATTTGTTGTTGTGTCACATTTGTCCACATGTTATGATGGTTTACATTCATGCAAAGCACTACTACATTTGAGAAAAGAATATCATGATTGTCAAATCGGATGAACTAGTTCCACCAAAAATTAATATCGAAACATTAATCTCATCCGAGAAAAAGCAAAAGAAAAAGAAAACTTGCAAGCATTTCTGGTTTAGATGTTTATTTAAATGGGCAATATAAGTGTAATGCAGGGTCTAATTAAAGTAGCACATTTCGTTACACCAACCCAGTGGAGTTGTAATCAACCACTGATTCTAGAAGGCATTAAAAAAGTGATGCAAGATTGAGAATGGCATTTGCTTAAAGAATAATCAAATTCATTGCCCACGATGATTGTAGGCCTCTGGGTCATCAATTAAAGTAATGTAGAGAAAGTGCAGTCTATGGATTTTGGAAGCAAAATTGGTAAAGTTGGCTCAATGACTACCATGATTAGTGAAAAGCAGGTTTGTTCTTTTCATATTCGATTCCTTTTGGAGTGATGTTGAAGGGACAGTTTTTCTTAACCATGGCGTGATCAACGGAGAGAAAATTGAAAAACAAATGTGTACCCAACATGAACATGTCTTTTGGGATGCATAGGTGAGAACTCTTTGACTTTAGATTTTATGTCTGACCCCAACAAATTAGGACAATTTATGGAAACATGCCACATTTTATGGGGAAACAGCCGCAACATGGGCTTATTCAGGCACTCAAAACCCAACTTTCCCTTTTATTGGGCCTAAACATAGACCTTTTTTTTTCTGTTCTTCAAGTCCAAATATTCCAACGGTTGTACATGGACTACCACCAAAATCTAAAGTATGTGACATTAACTTTAATTATCTACGTATATGTTTGATTTAGTTTTATTTTTTATTTTTTAAAAACAGTTTTAATAATTAGTTTCAAATAATAATACTAAAAATAAATTTAATTTTTTTATAATTCTATTTTAAATATTTTTTAAACTGAAAAGAATGCGTCGAAAAGTCATAGTATAAATTGAAGAATAACTTCCGCAACTTCACCAGAAGTAATAATGTTGTCCTAGTGAAAACACATATACTATTTTTATTAATAGAAAATCAAAAGCAGAAAATATATTTTATTAATTTTATTTTTTTTAATTAAAAAGTTAAAGTTATTTTTTTTAAAAATATATCAAACAAGTTTTTTAGTTTTTAAAAATTTAAAACTATTTTTAATCCTCTTAAGATCAATGATAATTTTTGGAAGGTATTGAGATTTACTTAGGAATGTAACATTCTTAACTAATATATTTTTATTTACCCAAACTTAAGGGATAAACTTCTAATATTGTGGATTATTTATATAAGTTGTGCAAGTTATCTATCAGATGTCAAAAATAGAGTTTCAATTTATGGCTGAAGCATCTCCAATGGGTTTTGAGTTGAAATTAGAAGCATCCACTTTAAAATTCGAATTAAGATATTAATTGAAAATTAGTTAGTTAGTTAGATTCTCAATTAATTAAAAATTAGAATTAAGAGCTTTAGAAATCTCTTCCTCATTCAAATTTTCTACAACTACTTGCATATTAATATTATTATTAAACCTTAACTGCGCCACCTCACCTGCCAAATTCAAAATTCATCTTTGTCAATGGAAGCAAACTATGCTTTTGTTTAAAATTGATGAATTAGGAAAATTGTACATATTATTAAAATTGTCTTAATATTTCCTGTTGCATATACAAGCCTTTGACCAACCATCAAAATAAAATTGATAAAATTTAAATTAAAATCCATCAAAATAAAATTGATAAAATTTAAATTAAAATCTCACGTTAAATTAAAAATAACTAGTTAAAATACATGAGTAATGTAATATTTTTTTATATATATATTTTTTAAATTTATTAAGAAATATTTTTTTTCTTTATATTATAAGATTATATAATTTATTTATAGATAAAAAATATTAAAATTATAACTATAACAAAAATCATAAAATATTTCTATTTTAAACAATTTTTCATTATAAATTTTTTTTTTTAAATTATAACTTTTTATAAATAAATATTTAACAATTTTATAATAATAAAAATCATAAAATTAATCTCAACTAAACTATAAAATATTAATTTATTTTGAATTTTATATTAAATTAAAATTGAATTAAAGCAAACTATATTTTGATTTAGATGACTACGTAATAAAAAAAATTCGAACCATAATTTTTATTTTTATATTTAGTTTAAATAGTTATTGATAAAAAAATTAAATCAAATTCAACAGCAAATATTTGTCATCAATAACATTATTTTGTTTTGTTGATTTGGGAGATATTAATTACTAATTAGGAGAAAGTATAGTCTTTAACAAAAGAACCTTTGCATGCTAAATCTAAAATATTGCTTGATATTAGCAAGTAATGTTACAATTCATTCTCCCCTCTTGTTAATTTGTTGAGGGACCAAAGAAAGCTATAATCTATATCCATTTAATTATGCAATTTACTTTATAGTTAATTAATATCTTCCCTCTTACTGAAAAATAATCCTTGCCTTATCAGCTTAGTTAATGAAGAGGATAGTACAATGTTAAGCTAAAAGTAAATCACTTAATAAAATGTCTGCTAAATTAAGAAGAAAAATTTCACAGTATTTGCTCAAATTCCTCATCATTTATACTAGTCTCATATGAACAGTTAAGACTAATACAAAATCACAGCCTTTATAATCTCACATATTTATACTACTGGCGCATTCCAAAAGTTATATATATGTAGTTTTCTCTCCCCTCTTAGTTTATTGTAGAAGTAAGATAGGAAGCAAACATGCATATTCTAGCATGCAATACATGGAAGAGAACTGAGAAGTCGTCGAATTAGGGTTTTGTGGCCTTCACAATGAGAGGATAAAAGACCATGTCTCTTAGATTTCCCATCAAGCACAAGAGGGAGGGATTTTGGGAACCCCTTGTCTTTGTAGTTCACCCATTACACCATCAAGTGCTGGAGCTTTAAGGCCAAGTGGCAGTGGCAACCATGGTTTTGATAAAACATCACTAATAGCAGCATCTATGCTCTCCTTTGACTGTCAAAACAACGCACCAAATCAACCATGCAATATTACTTCTGCTCTTCATAAAATATATAACTCTCCTGAGCTGTGTTCTGTGTGTTTCAATTTGAATTTCTTAATTTTCTTTTTGGAGAAAATAATTAGTTTCTGGTTTTTTTTGTTAAATGTTAAAATAAAATATAGAATTAACCCCCTATGATAACGACGAGAATCCAACAAATAGAACTTTGTATTTATAGACACGGACGAACACCGATGCGTGTGTAATTTGAGAACGAGAGAAGGATAGACAGAGAAGTAAGAAAATGACAGAAAAAATTGAAGAGACACAGAAGGAAAACTAAGAAACCGTGATTTAATTTGTACGCATGCAAACATTTTCACATCCAAACAAACTTAGGTTTAGTAATATAAATATATCATAATGGTCGAGTGAGTTTGATTTTTCAAACATTTTTTTTTTATCTAAAAATATGCTTAAAAATTGTTTTTATTTTTAACTATAATCTCATCTTAAAAAAACTATGTAAACAAATCCTTAATATATATATATATAAAGTTGTATCATAAGTAAAATAGTTTTTTGGTACTAAAAATATTTTTTTCTTTATCTATTTAGTGAAGATATCATATTTAACTATTACTCTGTTAAAAACTATCAAATTAATATTAATAAATTTACTTTATTTGACTAAAACAGAAAATCGTAGCATAAGAAAAGAAATTAACATTGTTTTTCTGTTCATACACATAGAAATTGAACAAGAAAAGTGATTGTGTTGAAATTACCGGATGAAAGTCAAGGAGGGGTCGAGGTGGTGGTTGGGAGGCTGGGATGCCAATGCCTGGATCTACTATTTGGTACATTGCATGGTGTGGTGGGATTCCCGGAACAGTTTGAGAGCCAAATCTCTGCTAGTTATCATTCTATAGTGAGTGAATCAAACATTGCAAAATTGTATACAGTGAAGTTGTTCTGAAAAGGATCCAAATTTGGAAGGAGAAGACAACTTGAGTGGTTCCAAAAGAGTAAGGCTGAATAGTTACCGTGGTTGTCAGAGGCTGTGGAAAGCACGGTGTTCCTGGAGTTGGTGCGTTTGGAGCCTGCAGTATCAAACAAGAATATACCTACTAATTTAGATAGATAAACACAAGAAATAGAGTATATATAGGATTGGTTGTTTTGGAGAAATTTTAAGTGTCAAATACAATGAATGAAGGATACGGCTTGCTAGTTCAGTTAATAGATGTGACAACCTTAGGCTTTTTCAAGCAATAACTTCATGATATGATATATTTATGATTAAATGGATTTTGTTTTTAGTATAAACCATATTACCCTTTACTTAAAACTTCACAATATTTTGTTGTTTGAGTATTTAATATATCTAGAATTTAAGCTTCAAATCATGGATTAACTTGGAATTTCCATTCTTTGTGTTCTTAGATTTCAGTTTTAATACCTTTAGCAAACCTCTTAAAATTGTAAAATAGTTAATATGCTACCCAAAGAAATGACGGTTTTGATGTGATTGTGTTCTGAGTCAAAAGTTGAATGAGTTTGAATATGAAGCAAGAATTTTCAAAGTCAAAGGAGTTAACCCGTTGATGCTGGTGCCAATAAAGAGGGTCTGGAGGCGGCGGAGATGGAGCTGTTCGCGGTGGCCATGCTGCCGGCGACTGTGAATATGGTAGATGTTTAGGCCACATGTGTACGAAGGGTTGGTCCATGGCATGATGCCCCCATACATGTAAAGGTCTAAAATGGTGCATTGGTGTCATGGGAGGAAAACCCATGGTAGGTGCAAGCCAAGGGCTCACCTCTCTCTTCCCTCCTCCTCCTCTTCCTACACTTGCTGCACCCATGAATTGTTTCCTTTGACTCCATCTTGCTGCTTCAGCTTCACGTGCTAGCAAATGTTTCCTATGGGATCGATATTTCTGCAACCAAATCAGCATACTTTAGAACCCTCTTACATAAAGCTAAAACAACTTCTTTAGTCATATGGTTTGATTTATGTATATGATATAAGATCTTAGTTAAATTACACATTTTACCTAGAATTTTTTCGCTGCAACATGCACAATAATCATTACATATTATTTAAAAAAAAAAACTCACATATTATTAAGAAAAAGACCTGTGCATAAAGATTTGTCAAAGTCCTAAGTAAATTTAATATCTACTAAGATATGTCAAATTCTGGTAACAATACAGTATCTGACTAAATGGACAAACACAACTACTCTATACATAAATTTGAATATGTGCGACATACAAAGTTAATTAACTTAAAAAAAATCATATCAAAAGGAAGTAACAAGTAGATGTTTATTTTTTTGTTTTAGGATTGAAGTTTATAATTAAACTCTGGTATATTACTCTTTCTTCAAACTTAGCCAGTTTGCTGATCATAATTTTCATTTTGAGTATTACTTTTGTATTCATTATTTTCAATGGGAATGGGAATTCAGTTTGTTTATCAAAGAGAAAACAATAATCCAATAAGAAGAAGCATAATATTCTATTTTTCATATTTTTTGTTTGACTCTTGTTAAAGTCTTGGAACTTAAATTTGTGGAAGAAAAAGAAGATAGCAAGCAAGGGAGACAAAGTTGAAGAAGATGTACTTGAAGATGGCTGGCAATGTTATGGCGGGTGAGACAGTCAATTCCCATAATCTCCAAAATCCTTGAAGGCACAGCCTTATCCACTCCTAGCTGCTCCACTGCTTGCACGAATCGTCTGTGCAATTCTGGGGTCCAATCCACCTTCACACAATCCAAGGAAACACACAACACAACCCATTACTGTAATACAATTCAAGTCATTCCAAAATTCTAACATGCATCTCTCTCTTTCTCTATCACTTTAAACTGTACTCGTGAGTTATTTTACACACTATGCAACTTTTGAAAGACCCATAATAGAGATAGAGACAGATCCTTAAGAGTTAGCCTTAACTGCGCATGAACTTTCCTGAGATTAACCTAATTAATAAAGTACCAACCTATTCCCTTATCAAGAAAATAAGAGTGACAGCAATGATAACAACTCACCTTCACCTTTCTCTTCCCTTGAGAATTGTTCCTTGAATGAGTTGATGATTTTCTTCCTTTCTCACTTTCCTTAGGGGATGGATCCACCACCACTGAATGAGTTGATTCATCACTTTTGCTTGCAATCTCCTCCCCACTAGACCCCGAATTCGAACCAGAATCTGAAGAAAAATTGGCCGCTATAGCCTCATCTTGCTTTTCTATAGTAACTATATTATTCCCATTACTGTTATCAGATTTGTTATTTTCCACTGAAACTGATGAGACTATCTCTGATTCCTCACTGAGGGAAAACTCGGCAAGCATTTCAGGGTCCATCTCCAGATCCGGCAAGACATCTTCATCATCGTTGATTCCCATGAAGAGATCATCAAAGTTGATGCTTTCAAGCAAGTTCCCTTCTGAAAGGTCAGCAAAGTCATCGGTTCCAATCGAGAAACTCCCCATCTCCCCTTGCTCTTCATCTCTTGTGCTCATCAAAGGTGACACCGCCAGCATGAATATTAATCTAGACTTCAACCTTGTTGGAGTAAATAATAACAACCAAAAATACAAAACTCCAATTATATAAAGCAGTGTTCACATATGCCTGTGCATGAAAATCCTGAAAGCTGAGGGATGTAAAAGAAGATGAATTAGTTAGTTTGAAAATGTCTGTGTTTCCTTTTCTGGAGGGCGAGGGAGTGTGTGAAGAAGGAGCTAACTGGGATCTCTCTCCACCACAACTTAGGTAGAGTATCAGAAGAGAAATATTTTCATTTTTTTGTTTGGGCGTGTGCTACTTGCGAAGTTGCAAGGTTGGTCTGCATCTATATATTATTTGGTATATTTTTGATATGTGGATGCCCTTTTTTGGGCCATGAAGGAAATTTTATAAACAAAAATGATAGATACACAGACACCAAGTATATAAGAGAAATAAATGTAAATATGATAGGTATTATGATATGCCAAGAGAGAAAAAAAAGAGAGAGAGAAAGTTAAAAGAAAGGTATTTGCACAGATGGACATATGTTAGTACCCTTTCGAAAATTCAGATGTAATCACGGACATTTGGAAATTGCAGTTAGAATAAAACTATTTTCATGGAACTTTTTCAGAACAGTTTTTACAGTTTTTGTTTTCAGTATTTGTCCAAGACATTATACAACTTGTATTCTGAAAAAGTGGTGTAAAGATAACATTAGTAAGAATCGAATCTGTAATGGATATGTATGAAGAGAGAGTGAATAGAATACTACTTCTGTCACTGTGTTGTAAGATGAAACAGTTTACAGGAAATGAAAGGGATGTAAGGTATGTTGATGTTGGTGGAGAAATTGACCTGTTGCACATTTTTCTTCTCTAAACCGATAACGTTTATCTAGTTTCCATGATAATCAAATATTTGAAAAGCTATATAGTTGGATAAGCTGTGCTCATTATGTGACTTCCCTAACCTGTTGTAGGCCCCCATATTGCACTTCCACTGCCACTTGATGATTTTCAAAGAAAATTATGTACACATATTCTGAATATTGCAAATTGACTATTCCAATATTTCCAACATATATACATAGAGTTCGATTTGGTTTAAATTTGACAAAATTAAGGTTAATGAAAATGACTCTGAATATTGAAATGTAATTATTATTATTATTATTGAGTTTATTGCTTGTAGATGTTTAATCCTTCAATTTTTTTAGTTTAACATATTCTGAGAGAATGTATTATAAATCTTATATAATTTGAAGAACGAATAGTGATATAAAATATAATATAAAAATATTGTTATTATTATATTTCCCAATGTATAAACAAATTTAAAGTATTTTTTTAATACTGAGGTATCTATTTAATAATATTAGGTTAATCCATTAAATTAATCAGAGATATTTTTTACAGATCAAAAGTAACATGCTAAAATGTATAAATCATCACAGTGTTGTTTTGAACTTCGGCCAATTGAATTTAAAAAAAATAAAATTAAAAGAACTATTTTTTTAATAATTTCTTTTTTACCAACACTGATTATATTATAATGTTAAAATAAATGAGTTTTTTTTTTTTTAAAATATATATTAGTCATTTGAGTAAACCTCATCGGGTGTAAGTGTAATTCATGACAATGATATTCTTAATAACAAACTAAAAAAAGTTCATATTTAAAAGGAAACTACACAGTTAAAAATATTTTCACAAAAATAAATTAGTTTTGAGAGAAAGTTTGATTACTATGGATGTTAAATTTATAACATGTGTTGTGACTATATAATTCAAGTTAATTGGCAGCAAAACATTTTAGGACCAGAAATTTTCAAAGTATTATTAGAGTTTTTTATCAAGAAAAAAAATACTTAAAATAAAATACTAAGTATATAAAATTGAATTTTAAAAAATTTTATAAACGAAGAATATCAATAAAATATATTAATATAAATTTTATGATAGTTAATCTTTTAACAAAATGATTATTGCTTAAAATATTTATTGAACATGTTAGAGTATTATTAGAAATTATTATTGAACATTTAGTTTCACATTTATAAATACTTATCCTCTTAAATAAAGAGTTAGACAAATTATTATATATGAAAGAGACTGTGCATATCTGAACTACCATAACTTAGATTATTTTTTTTAATTATAAAATTATGATATACTCAATGTAATAATGATTTATTCATTTTAAATTAATTTAAAAATTAAATTAAAATAGATTAAAATAAACAATTTCTAAAAATAACTGCTATTTTATATTAATAACAGTTTTAAAGAATTTAAATATACTAATGTGAAACAATTTTTTTTCTTAACATAAATATATTTTCTTTATTAAAAAAGAAAAAAAATAGAAGAAAGAAATCATCTTATTATTTATCTTATTTTCTTTCTTGATGAAAGAAAAGAATTTTTTTTTTTACTTTATGTAATAAAAATAAGGTAAAATATATTTTTTATTCAACAGGAGTTTGTCGATTTTAATTGTTAGTATAATAATACAAAATTGACTAGTCTTCTAATAATACTTATGATTATGTTTGGGTGTTTATCATGTTTGTTAATCATACCATGAAACGGAGATATGGATATTAGTCACGTGTTAATTATATGTTATTAGTATTCCAGTTTTACTCACACATGTTAATTGTTTACTTAAATGCTTAAATGGACATTACCTTACGTGTAATCACGTGACTTTTAAGTATTAGTTTTAACTAAAATATTTTTTTAAAATGCAAAAATATTATTGTATTAAATTATTTAAAAAAATTATAATAAAAAATTATTTTCACTGCATAGGAAATATATTCAGTTAATAATTTTGAGTTTGAAAAGAAGGATATTTTTAAAAAATTAAATAAATATAATAATATCTTTTTATTCTAAAAAATCGTTTAAATTTAAAATAATTCAATAAAGTCACTAGAGCTTTACATCATTTATCTTTCCCACGTATTAAAATAAGTATTTAATTGACTAACATATATGTAGTAAAATTCAAACACAACAACTATATTTATTTTTATTGTATGAACAAGTAAATTTTTCTCAATATTATATATTTGTTATATATAAAATATAAAATAAATTTTTCAAGTCTCAATTTTCAGTCATAATTAATAGATATAACTAAAACTTATACAAAATTATAATTATTATATAAAGATGGGATAATTTTTTATTATTATATAATCGAAAACTAACAAAATATTTACATGAAAAATGTATTTTTCACTTAAAAATATAAAGAAAAGTGTTAAAATCTGTCACTGTTTTTGTTTAAAAGATATCTCTAAATCTAGGAAACACATAATTAAATATTTACTGAGGTATGATTGAAAATATACAAAAGTTTATCTCAATTTCCATATGCTCTTCAAAAAAAAAACTTGAAACAAAAATGCACACCTTTTTCTTTTCTTCTACATATCCCTATTATCTTTATTTGTTGCTAAAACAAAGGGGAACAAAAAGCTTTCGAAATAGGTGTTTCTCTATTTCCCTTTTCATTTTCTCAAATTTCTATTATTCCAACATCGTTGTCTCCTATGAACATCATAATTAATTTAATAAAAAGGGTGGATAATTAAAAACCTATTAAACGAGGTTATTAATATATAAACATAAATGTGAAATCTGTTTAAATAAATTTAAAAAATTATAAATAAAAATGACAACTTTAAATAAGTTTCATAACTTTTTTTTCTATCTAAATATTGGGTAAATACTTAACTGCTTATATAATTTATATATCCATTTTTTGTGCATGATATCTGAATGGCAAGGGGATTTAATTTAGGTGATGGGTCTGTGGCATGAAAGTGAAAGCATGTGGATGAAGGGACCATTAGGGGGAAACCATTTATTTTTTCTCCATTTAATTGACATACTTTGTTAGTACTATACAAAAAAAAAAAAGACACAACTGTCTTTAGTGATGGTCCTGAATTGTGATCTATCATGGGTGAACGAGGACATAACTACTGTGTTGGCTCCTCAAAGTAGAAAAATTATTCCTTCTGGGTAGTTATTACATGTCATAACCAGGAATGTGACTTTCTTCATCGAATGGTATCGTTCTCAGTGAGGTCCCCTTATTTTCTCTCACACACACTCAGACAATCCAAAACCATGCCACTGACATAGACCCACCTCAATAATTCAACTCCGAGCTCTATTATATCCTCACACAAACAATAATTATATCCTTCAATTTAAGACATTTATTAGGGCATTATTTATAGTCCTCAACTTTCTCTTTTCAACTTTGAATCATTCAATAATGATATTTCTGCAGTACCCACATGGGATACATATGTTACGGTAATCTTAACTCTCTGAAACATTTGTATCATGCAATTGCTATGTTTTTCTTTTTATATATGCATGGCGAAATAAGGTGTCTTTAAAAATAAAATAAAATATCCTAGTACTGGTCTGCTGGTCTGAACCAGAAACAAACTCATCTAGACCCAAACTGCAGAAAATCTCATCCTTTAACGTGGTAAAAAATATATCAGAAAATTTGAATCAACATCTAGGAAAAAAAGATAAAGTTTGTATTGAATTCTTAACAACTTGAGTGAATTTGAATCGATGTATGTATATTTACATGATGTATGTTATAATAATCGTGATGTATGTTATACAAGTTTATTTTGAAGTGATATATCTTTGCCATGAGATGTTTGGTACTACAGGTTGGTCACAGGAAAATTGACAAACAAATTAATTTATGTAAGTACAGTGGAAAATGATATATAAGATGGAGAAATGCTGTGTATTAAGAAGAGACACTAGCAGAGAAATAATTGAAGATTGAAGTTCAGAGAGAGATATAGAGTGAGTGAATAGCAACAATGCTTTTGAAAATAGATATATAGAAAACGATTTACAGAGGAGGCACAGCCGCGCAGCACATTGAATCTATATGTTTGGTGATTTGGAAATGATATTTAAAGATCTGGCCCTGAAGCTTCAGCGGGTAATGTGGAGATAAACATTTTGTCTTTCATGAATGGAAGTATTACATGCATGTTTTGTGGTGACAGGTATTTGTTTGGATATTGGATCCGTATATATGTAGAGCTGTTTGTATGCGTGTATACATATCAGTATAAATCTATATGTATACAAGAAGAACGACATAGTGGCACCATCACCTTTTATGTAGACAAGTTCCTTGTTAATTTGTGGGGCACTGAATGGGACATGGAATCATAATAAGGTTATTCTATTATACCCACAACTACTTTATAAACATACAGAATTTGCTGGTTTTTTCTGTCAATTAAGGTTTTTTTTATGATAGTCTAAATTCACCATGACAAGTGTAGCAGCAAGCTGAAGCCGAGACTCAATCTAAGGAACTAACGTGGTTCATGTCTAACTTGAGCCAAACGTGGTAATTAAGCCTTGTATTAGAGACAGATCAAATTATGATTAAGTCTTCTATTTACTCAAAAGAAAGGAAAATGTGAAGATAAGAACTATGAAGACTTGGATGAGGTTCTATATATAAAGAATTTGATTATCTGAACATCAATCATTACTGTATATATTTATTTTAATCTCTCATTTAATATTTTTTTCATGAATATTCATCTTTAAAATATTTTACAAACATCAAAGGAATAACTAATATTTTCCTAAAATTATTGTAAAAAAAGTAGTTCTTTTCTTATAATTATGCGGTTGCATATAATCATTTAGTTAGCGAATGAATTTAAGATTAATAAATGATATCTTTGCTGCTACTAATAAATGTTATTCGTTCCTATTAAATCAAGATTCTTGTGATCTATACTTTATATGAAAATTATATCGAAAATAAATGTGTGATTAATTGACACGATATTATTTTAATATAATCAATAATTTCGTCATGCTTTTGTTTTTTAGAGTCTATGTTTTATGTGTTAATGATTGAAAGTGTAGATCAATCTTTTTACAGAGATGAAAAAACTTGCAGGATCTAGAGAAGTGATTTTGAAATAGAGACACAAGTCTTGATATGTTATTGTGTATGACTCTTATATAGATTCATCAAGGTTAGAGTCATTATTTTATGTTTCAAACACACTCTATTACTCTTAACAAAAAAATAAATCATTCTATTAACTATTTCATGTTGGTTGTATGACTATTTATGAAGTTTATTGCAATGAGTGCTGATTCGATTAGATTTTTATACCATCAATTTCTGTATAATTGAGATCAGTTTCTTGCTGGTTCATTCATTTTTGGATTGAAGTAGCTTATCTAACTCAGTTTACTGGCATAATTGCAATGTCATTATCTCAAATCAAGCTTAGCAATTTATAACCCAAAAATTGTCATTGGGTATCATAAATTTGATTTAAAATATTGTAAGTGATATTTTACTTGCAAGTTTATGAACTTGATTTTTAATGCCAGAGAAAGTAATAAAAGTTGAGAAAATAAGTTATCTGGAACTATATAAATATGTGGACAAAATATTTAAGTAAGAGGAATGATATACATTCACTTTTTTTTTTAAATACTTGCATGATACTATAATTTGTTTGAATATATTATATTTGTGTTTTAAAGTCACTTAATATAATTTTAGTAAATATAAATATAAAACCCTAAACAGATTATAAGAATCGTATGATATCTTAAAAAAAATTATATTTATAAAACATTTTCATTTAAATAAAACTATAAAAATGAAGTAAAAAACAAAAAAAGTTCAGTATAGCATGAATTGATCCAGTCAGTAATGGGCTTGCTATATTATATTAGGCTGAACACAGGCCCAACTAGTCCATAACTCCTAAAATATCATAATTAACTATTTCATATATTAAGTAATAATTAAATTTTAAGTATATTAATACGAATTATATATTTTTTAAATATAATAATATATAAATAAGGAAAGGAAATTTAAAACAATAAATTATCCTGAATACTTTACAAGTTGAATAAGATTAGGATTAACTCGTTGTGGGCTAATAGGCTGTAGGCCCAACGTCCTCCCAGTTTGCCATAAATGGTTTAATGGACTTATTTGGATACCTTGGCCCATTTAAATAATTGTGTACGAGGAAAGTTTTAGTTTCCAACAACATAAATGTTTCATGTGGATTTCCCTAATGATGGCTAAATATCTATACATGTAAATATGTTACTAACTTTATTACATACATAGAAAATTATTTTAACAAATGGATTAAAATTATTAGAAAATCATTTTTATGAACCAATATTTTGAAACAAAAAATATCATTCATCAAACCAATTATATTAAAACTCCTTAATATAATGGGATTGTTAAACACAAACATTGACATCTTGTAAATATTACTCGGGTCTTTCTTTTTCAGTCTAACTTCCATATATTTTTTTAATACTTTGTTCTTCTACATGTTACTATCTCATTAACTGCATTCTCATCCTATCGTAAAGAACCTCTCACCTTTTGAAAATCTCCATGGAAAATTATGTAACACCAACCAATCTTCATTTTTTTTACTATTTATGTTGTTATATAAGCACCATTGTTGCTCAAACTAAGAAAATAGACCCTTATGTCAATTCTTGTATTTTCTTGAATTCAAACCACACATGAAAGGTTACCTTAATTTTTACCTCCACACCCATAATCTTAAAGTTTTTTAAAACGTAATTTTTAATGAAAATTATTTTCCTTATATTATCTTTACTAATGATATCACATCTACTTCTCCATCTCTATCCTGCCCTCATGATAGTAGTGTTTATCATGCCCTCGTGATAGTAGTGTTTATGATTCTATTTTTTCAAGTTTATATCACATTAACTAGATTAACCTCTTCCACAAGTATTTATTATCCTTTAGAATCTTACATTGTATACTTGTTTAACTTTTTTTTTTTTTATCATGTTTACATTTACTACCACCAAACTCAAATTCTATGTTGAAGCATCCAAGCATGATTATTGGCTCAAAGCCATAAAAGATGAGATATTTTCTCTTGAAGCAAATGCAAATAACACCTAGACCATTACCTCTTTACCATTAAACAAATTTTTTATTAGTTGTTGTTAAATATATAAGATAAAATATAAAGTTGATAGAATCACTGATCGTTATAAAACATATCTTATAACAAAAGGTTATAATCAACTAAAAGGTCTTAAATTTGTTGACACCTTCTTTCTAGTGGCGAAATTCATTACCATTTGTTTTCTTATTTTTTTAAGATGCAATTCATGATTGAAATCTCAAATAGTTGAACATTAGAAATGAGTTTCTTCATGATGAGAGGTCTATATGCAGAAGTCAGAAGTCACCAGGGATAACATCTACCAATTATGGCCAAATATGTAACTTACAATGTTCATTATATGATCTCAAACAAGCTAAATGTCAATGGCATGGAAGCTAATCCACTTTTCTTCTCTCCCATGGTTATAAACACTCATTTGTAGATCATTCATTGTTTTTTAAATTAACATCTTCTAGTAGCACTTAGTATATGTTGATGACGTCATTCTTTTTGGTAATAACATTTTTTAGATCAACCACATGTTAGCTCTTCACAATCACAACTTTAAGATAAAAAATTTTGGTGCTTAAATTTTCTTAATTTGGAAGTAGTTAGAAATAAAATTAGTATTCACTTATGTTAGATCAAATATACCATTGATTTTTTAATCGAAACTAGTATACTTTCTTGTTGCTTGACCTTCACACATATAAACATCATTCAACTCATCTATTTGAAAATAATGACATTCTTCTAGATGATCCTTTTGTTTATCAAAGACTTATGATAGACTAATTTATCTAACCAACACATGTCTGGACATTTCTTATGTTATCCAACAATAGCCAATTCATTTTCTTCGTCCACTATTGCTCATCATTAGGCTATTTTTTGTATGTTTTATTATCTAAAACACACTTCTAGATTTGATATGTTTCTTGTTGCCAACAGTTCCACTCAACTTAAAGTATTTAGTGACACAATCTAGGCCAACTATTTTCATAAGCTCTTTTGAGCCAAAATATCATGCTCAGTCTAGTGATGTTTTGAGTTGGTAGGTAATGTATTTTAACTTTTTTCTCTCTTCGTTTCCCAAATGTGAGACTTACAAAATAAACTCAAATTGTGTATATAGCTCTAATCGCATACGTTTTAACCTAAATCACCATTTATTCCAAATCATCCCGCAATCTGAATCTTTTATAACTGCTTTGGAAAAAAATAATTTATTCTTCAATCTGAATCATTTGTCGATTGCTAGAAGCAGATAAGGGATTTACCTACAGATACTAGTCTATAATTAAATTTCATACATTAATTACCTACGGATTGCTATATGTAATTCACCTATAGATTACACCCGTTAGTAAATTATCTACGAATATTAATGAGTGGTTAAATTTCCTAATCGGTAGGTATTTTATATATGGATTGTAATTTGTAACTCATTTACTTACCCATTCAAATTTATAGATAATTACTTATAGATAACATTACTTACAAATAATAATTATAAATAAATTATTTAAGACGGAATTACTTACGAATTTAAGATTTTTATAATAAAAATTTATAAATTAAATTAAATTAAATTGTCTATTATTTTTTATAA
Source organism: Macrotyloma uniflorum (assembly GCA_016859785.1). Taxonomy (NCBI): domain Eukaryota; kingdom Viridiplantae; phylum Streptophyta; class Magnoliopsida; order Fabales; family Fabaceae; genus Macrotyloma; species Macrotyloma uniflorum. Next base: position 2,285,620 of record BDMB01000014.1, read on the forward strand.
TATTTACGAAATTGTATTGTAAATAATAATTTTTTTATAATTATAATTAAAAAATGTAATATATAAATATAATAAATAAAAACTAATTTAACTAGTTAAGAGATGATAAAAACCGTAAAAAAAATTGTAAATTATTGATTAAATTCAAGCAAAATCTATCTTATTTTGGTAAATATAAGAAAAATCACTAATTAAATACTTTTGATTAAAAAAAGATTGGAGTGGATAATTCACGAAAAAATTCTTAAAGTTTAAAGTTTAAGTATGAATTGAAAAAGTTAAAAGTTGTTAAAAAAAGTTTTACAATAAACACATTTCTATATAACATATAATAATTAGACATTAGTTAATTCATTTACTAAATATTTGGTATTTAATTATTTTTTCATGATCACACCTACTCTCATGATATAATTTTTATGGTACTAGTTTAGTGGGACTAGATAGTTTAATATTTTCTAAAAAATAATATTTATTATTTTATTTTAATATTATTTTATGTGCAATATTTTTATATTATAATAATATATTTTAAACAAGTTAAAAATAGTTAGGATAGAAATTACAAAGTATATAATTTGTATATTATTTATTTATATGTGACATATATCTGTGACTAATATATTCAATATACTAAATCAAACAAATTTGTTTATTTTTTTTATTAAAAGATAAACTAATATTAATTAAATGATTTGGTTATATGTTTATGTGGGCATGTGTTCATATTAAATGATTTAGGCATTTTCTTTTTGTTTTGGATATTATGATATAATTTATTTTAATATTTGTTTGATATTTTATAAGATTAAATTAAAATATTTAAATTTTATTATTTAAAATTTGAAAAAAAAAATATTTATTAACTTTTTTTCATAATTTACAAAATCATCTCAATTTAAAAATAAAAACAATATTTTAACTATTACTACAAATAATGAGACTTTATATTGACGAATAAAAAAATAACCGAACACATGAAAAGTTCAATTTCAACGTGAGACAATAAGCCGGCTAACTATCACTGAATTCTATGAAATAGACGAGGAAACTTCTTTGGGATGTGAAATACCGAAGTAATCCAATAACCAATATGACAGTCGAATCAATAACTCAATAATTTTAGTGAGAGGATATCTCTGTCCAGGAGTGAATGTTTTCGATGACTCAATAATTTTAACGAGGATATTTCTGTCCCGAATGATTATTCCCCTAAACCCTACTCGTTGTTATCATCGGATATAGAAATGGTCTCACGCGTCAAAGTGCCTTTAAATTTAATTTGAACAATCAATACAACATGCACAACAACACGCTTTTATTCAATTTCTTTTCACATCCCCAAAACTGAGCAAAACCGAGTCTTACAGCCGAAAATTCAGAGTTTAGAGACATCATGGAAGAAGAGGGTTGCGAATGCAGGCCACTCGGTTTCTTGATTGGATTGCCTTTTGCTCTAGTGGCCTTGATTTTATCTCTTGTTGGAGCAGTTATCTGGGTTTTTGGGTGAGTATTTTTCTCTCAAAATTTTTTTTTTTCTTGATTCAGTTATTTTGCTTTTTTTTTTTTTTAAGAAGATAAACATTATCTGGGTTTTTGTAATTCTTTTGGTTTGGTTTGTGGTACAATTTTTCTATCTTTTGCCCTAATTTTTGATTTTTGACTGTGATGGGAATTGTGCAGATCTATATTGAGTTGCTTGTGTCCCTGTTGCATTTGTTGTGCCGGATTGGCCAATTTGGCTGTGAGTCTAGTAAAGCTTCCCGTGAAAGTTCTTAGGTGGTTCATCCGACAGATTCCTTGCTAGACCATAATCTTTTCGCCTACCCTATTTCATTTGTTTGTAGCAATTGTTGGGTCTTGTCTTGGCCCTTTTTCATTTCTTGGGATTTGCCTACTGTTCTGATTCATTGCATTTGTTACCAACATTTCAAAAATTTGATTCTTTCTTGTGTTTTAAATTATGTCCCTCTCTCTGTCTCTCTCTGCCTCTCTCTCTGTCTCTCTATGCTGACACTTCATTCACCATTTATATGATGAATTGAAGTTGAAAACACCATATTTAAGGCTTTTAATTTTTATCGTTTTCTTATTAATGCTAAAATTGAATGATTCGTGTTATCTTAGGTATTTACAAGTCACTCCAATTTTTGTTTGACCTAATTGGATTATCAAATATATAAAGAGATTCTTGTTCATGATCAACTGGGTAGTCTCTTCCACCGCTTCACCTACCAAACCGGTAAGCAAGGTTAGGCTAAACCCACTTATTTTAAATATATATTAATATTAAAGTGTAATTTTTAAGTTTGCATTACTTAATTTTTCTAAGTTTTTAGTATTTTTGAAAATAAAGGTTTAAATATTTTTTAGTCTATTAAACTTTAGTTAATTTTTTTCTTCCAAATTTAAAGGTTTTTTTTTTCTCATCTACAAGGCTTAAAACTCAATACCTTACTATTATTTATTTATATGTATTTTATGAGTAGAATTAGTAAATATATCATCATTACATGGATGCTTTTAGTAAAAAAAAATATAAGTATTAATTATACAAATATGTCCAAAAATAATTCAACCGGTAGAATGTATTTTTAAAAATAAAAATGCAAATTAATATGTGAAAACATGTCTAAATTTTATTATTCTAATAATTTAAAATAATTAATAAACATTTTTGTGTCTAAAATTAATTGAAAAATATTAATTTTGAATTTAAGATAATTTTTTTACTGAATAGTTTATTAATGAAAAGAAGTATTTATTTAAAATAAGGATTGAAATGGAGATGAATTAAATTAAAGAAAATAATTTAAATTTAAAGAGTTAGATTGTAATTGAATATAAATTCATATTTAAAAATAGATAACAAAATGTCAACATATTTTTATAAAAGAACTATTTACCTTACCATAGTTGCCTGTGTTTTTGTTTTTATGTATGTCTGCTTGCACAGAGTACAGCTGTGACAGATAATGGCATTATAAGCTGTATTGGAAATTTTAAATAATTTTAATATGAAGGTTACATGCGAAGGAGTAACGGTTTTTTTTGGTGTGGAAGGGAATTAAAGTAGAGAAATACTCATTAATGGATGTTGTATAGGAATCAGTCTCATAATGTAAAACTCTGGATTTTTTGTGTTTTTGGTCTACACTCTGCCATGTAGAGTTATAGCATTTGGATGGAGAGTGGTTTTGGGGAAGATAGAAACAAAGAAGAGTTACAGGACTTAAATGTCTATGCAGCTGATATTGATTTGAGTTGTCTTTTTTGTAAAAGAAATCAACCAGACATTTTATGTTCACATGCATTCTTACAAGGTCTAGCAGAGATGCTATCGATGGCGTGCATGTTTTGAAAAATGTGATCAGCCACATTTCTAGAAAACGTATATATTGGGACAAGGAAAAGGAAAATAATGTTTAATAACAGAGAGTAATGGCTCATCGGTTGTTGACGCAATAAAAGTTGAATCTGTAATTCACCCACCAAACCATTTGCATGCTCCTTCTGTGACTGGTCCATACAACCAATGTTTTCTTCGGAAAATACTCGATTCTGCCGCACAATCCAACCAATCTTTTCTTTCGAAAATACTCGCTTCTGCCACAAAATTTAACCGTTTGAAAAATACTCGATTTTGCTACCAAATCCAACCAATGCTTTCATCGGAAAATACTCGGTTCTTGCTACAAAATCCAGAAGCTTTTGTTTCGTATCTACTGTCATAAATGAGGGTATTTTGCATGCAGCCAACATGATTGGTCGTGTTATGCAAATCTTTAACTCAACCATAAAAAAAAGAACTGAGTTTCAACTTTTTTATTAGACTATACGCGGTGAAATAGGTCATTTTTGTAAATAATATAAGTAGTGTGGTACATAAATTATTTGAATAAATATTTACTATAAATAGGATTTTTTTTTTTAAAAAAAAAAAAAAGACTAGACCCGTGACCCTATTTCTTAATTGAAAATTAATTCTAGTCAACCATTTCAATATTACATTAATGCATAAGCAATTCATTTTATATTTATTAAATAAATATTTGTTTTTCTATATGAATTCATACATGATTAAATATACTGAAAATATATTGATGGTGTTTAAAATAAGATAATAAATTAAAAATATTAACTTTCATACTTTTATTTTTTTTATTAAATAATTTATTTAATATATAGTTATTTAAATCAGATTAATTAAAATTATTATTTAATTTATTAAAAAAATCTTACATTAGGTTTTTATATTTTTTTATTAAATTTAATTCAACACAATCTATTTTTATTAAATTTATTGGATTGGATTAGTTAAGTTATAATTTAAAAAAAAATATATATATATATATATAATATGTTAAAATTTATTTTATTTTTAAAATATTTTTTTCAAAAAATTTAAAATATTATTTAATATTTATATAATTTAATAATTCAAAAAATTGAAATAATAAAATAATTAAATAAATTAAATACTAAATATATTATTATATTATTTAATAATTTTAATTAAATTAAATTAAATTTTTAATTCAACATTTAATAATAATTTTCCAACTAAACAAGATATTGAATTGGGTTAAATTAAATTTGATTTAATCACAACGAAAAACTAACTTAATTTATTTGAATTAAATTAGATCATCAACGTATTCAAATTCAATAAACACTTTTAACTTTTATTCAATAATTTTTTTTAATAAAATGTAAAGTAATAAAACATAAGTGAACAATTTTAAAATTTTAAAATATTAAATAAATAAAAACAAAATTTATACAAAAATTTAGAATTTTTTTTAAAATTTTTATTAATTTTTAAATTAATTTTATGATAAATTAATTTTTTTATTATTAGAATACAGTAAAATTCATTAAAATATTAAAATCATTTTGGATTTAACTGCAAATAAAAATTAAAGTTTGAACTAAAAATGAGAAATGTTAATAAAGTAAAATTGTGCCTAATTAATTTATTAATTACATTAATTGGTACGAATATAAGTGTAATTGATGTGAAATGTATGTTTTCAGAAAATTATATAATGAACTATTAGTTAATATTGCATGTAATATATTTAAAATACTAATATTTCTTATAATTAATTAGTATTGAGAGATTAATCATATCTTTTTTAGATTTCTTGTGTTGTAAGTAAGAACTTATGCTTCATTTGAAAGGAAATATCGCTCGACATTATTTTCATGGAAAAGATCCTATACCTAAAAATTTAATTAAATTTTAAAATAAATTTAAAGAATTAATATATATAAATATTTATGTAACATGATGAAATAAAGTATTATTTAATTAAATAATTGATGATATTTGTAAACTTATATATAATTGAAAATTTCATTGAGATGAATTGTGGAAATTATGTATATTTGAGAAATATATTAGGAAATATTGTAATATATATATATATATAAATAAGTGAAATGTTGAATATATATAGTAAAACTTTGATATAAGTAAATATGTAATAATTTTATTTTTATAATTATCATATTTGTTGTTTGATATAAATTTTAAGAAAATATCTAAATTTTAATGATATTCTAACTAGTTATATAAGAATGTTACATTGAAAAATCGATTAAAATTTTATTTATCATTAAGTTTTTTTTATTTATTGGATAATTATACTGTCATGTGGTACCTAATTTGAAATGTGTGTAATTTTGAAGTAAAATGTTCTTTTTTTTCTTCAAAAATTAAACGAACTATGTTTCTCAGTTTTAATATGTTTATACTATTTTATAAAAATAATAATTTTATACTTTTTAATATATAAAAAAATATAAAATACGAGAAAATATAATTAAATAGATTTAAAAATAATTTATTTATTATTATGTAAGTTAAAAATTTTATATATTTATGTTACAAAATTAATTATATTAAATCTTATATATTAAGAGGAAGTAGATATGTCTAAAATTTTTCAATAATTTATTTAATTTATTGTTTTCGATCGTTTCAATATGTATTTAATGTTTTTGTTAGTTTCAATGTGGATTTATTGTTTTTAATCACTACTAACATCGTCTCCAAACTCATTGAATGAAGATGAATTTTCTTTTCCTAGAGAAGATCACTAAACCGTCTATAAAAAGTCGTAATCAATTATTTTTTGAAATTATTATTCAATTTAAAAATTGTATATATTTATGTTACCAAATCACTTATATTTTATAATATATAAAAAATATAAATTTCAATGAATAAAGATGTCTTTCTTTTTGTCTAGAATACTAGAAAATGCAACACAATAAATTCTAAAAAAAAAAAAATGGATTATATGTAATATAAAAATTTTATATATTTATATTACAAAACCATTGATATTAAAGATACAATGACTATGTTATAATTTTTTATTAATATTTTTTATTTTTTGTAATAATAATAAATAATAGTAAAATAATAAATAAATTTATTTTATTTTTTTTACTTATTTTTAAACTCTTTCTATTAATCTAATTAATTTCACATTTTATTTTATTTTATTTTTCTCATTTTTCATTATCACACTAAATTTTAAACAAATATTAGCATTTTTTTTTCATAATTAATTATTATTTTAAATAAATTATGCTGAAGTTATCTGTATATTTGAAAAAATATCTTATTTATAACTATTATTTTCTATTAAACATGTTTTAAAATAAATAATTTAAAAATGAAATAGATAATTATTGATGCAAAAATTTAGGTATTAAATTATAATTTAATTATCTTTAAAAAGTATATTTCAAAACATAAAATTTTAATTTATGTTAATATAATATTTACATAAATTATGTAATTAATGATTTTAAAACTTAAGATATTATTAATCACTATATTTATTTAAAAATTTATGTAAAACTGTTATTCTAGTTGATAATTAAAATGGTTGATTTTTTTAATTATATTTTATGTTTGTAATTTATTTAATAAGATGTAAATAAAATATTGAAGTGAATTCGAAATTTGAGGTAAATAAGTATTATAGGTAATTTTAGTTCAAATTAAAACTGTAAATAGTATTCTCTGTTTTATTTTTATAAGTAATTTTTATAGCTATTTTTGTAAGAAACTAAAAAACATAATAAATTTTTTAACTTAATATTAAAAATATTTTTTATTTATACATTAATATATATGAGAATTAGAAATTTAACAGGACAAATAAAAACATTAAAATATTACATAATTATTAAAAACCTAAATCAATTTTACTTTAATGGAAAATTTTAAAAAAATTAAAAAAAAATTATATTAAAATAATTTTATTTTTTTTAATATTTATGTTTATTATTTAAAAATAATAATTTTTTATTTTTAATTATTTTTTATATAAAAATAAATCTTAATTTGAATTAGTCAATTATGATATGTAGATCCATTCTAATGAAGAATTGTTAAAAAAAAGAAAACAGTATTTTGAATTTAAAAAATCTTGAAAATCTTAAAGATATTTCTATTGGAAATGTTATTACCTTATATTTAAATAATGAAAAATTTATTTATTTTAGGACTAAAAATTAAAAATTCATTTTTAATTTTATTACTATTATTTTTTTATTTTTTAATTTAATAGTTTAATATTTTAATTTATTTAAAATGTTAAATTATAAATAAATGAATGATGAGATAAAGAAGGAGTGTATTTCTATAAGTTGATCTTCTTCTATTTAAATTAGTTTCATAAACATATATTAGCAGTGAATATTTGTTGACATAGTTAATTAAATAAATAATTATAAAAGGTAAAAAAAAAACTTATCGTAGGTATTTACCATTTTTCTCTTTAAGTTGATTTATGTTTAAATAAAAAAATTGTAGTTAATATTTAAAAAGGAAAAATGAAATATTTAAAATAGTATTCAGGTAATTGGATTTCGTTGGTAATGCAAGAGTGTATTTTGATTTGACATGAATTAGAATTTTGATTGGAAGATGATTGGAAGATGATTGGAGTTAAATTTTTAATGCAAGTGAAGATTTATTTTGAATATTTACTTCCTAGAAATTATGACTCTTAAAAGATTGACGTAAATGGTGTCATAAACTCATAATTTCCTATTTTAACTCTTAATGCATCAAAGCAAAAAAAAAAAAAAACATTATTAAATATTTAAGAAAAATAATATCTGCATGGATGAAAATTCAACTATAAATAAATGATCGAGTAGGCTCAAACTACCAACCAGTTGCGAATTGTGGAACTCTTTTCACAACATTGTATCTTTAAAAGAAGAGTGTATCAGAAAAAAGTGAAGCTGACGAAGCGAAAGCGAAGAGCTAAAACACCAGATATGGATTACTACTCAGTCCTTAATGTCGATAGGGATGCTGAAGAAGTGGAATTTAGGAGGTCATACAAGAGACTGGCCATGAAATGGCATCCCGACAAAAATCCGACAAAGAAGGAAGAGGTTGAATCGATGTTTAAAGAAGTATCTAAAGCATATGAGGTTAGTTTCTTTTAATGGGTGTCACAAAAATTCCACCACCTTTGAAAGGAGGATTTCATTTAAGCAAAAATTTTCAATTTTCCTTTTTTTAACTATATGTTATTTTTCTGGTGCAAGGTGTTAAGTGATCCCCATAAGAGGGCAATGTTTGACAAGTATGGTCAACAGGGTCTTAAAAGTGAGTTGCCACCTCCTGATCCTGGTGCTTCTCATAGTGGTTTTTCTCATGGTGGTGCTTCTCATCGTGGTGTTTCTCATGGTGGTGCTTCTCATAGTGGGGCTTCTCATAGTGGGGCTTCTCATAGTGGTGCTTCTCATGGTGGTGCTTCTCGTGGTTTTGGAGGAGGAACCGGATTCTGTTCCAGCGGGGCCTCGGCTGGGTACATTCCTTTCAGTTCTGTTGATCCTTTTGCTGGCCTCAGTGGGTTTTCGGAATCCATGAGATCGAAGGTCTCTCATGGTGAGGAGGTGTTAAGGCCATTTGGGGTAGGAAGAGGAGGAGGAAGCTTTGTGAGTCATGGTGGTCCCCGCAAAGCAGCTCCCATTGAGAACAAGTTGCGCTGTTCACTTGAGGAGTTATACAACGGAACCACCAAAAAGATGAAGATTACTCGGGACATTGTTGATATCTATGGGTGAGTTTTTTGTCTGTTGTTGCTAATGTGCTGTGCTCAGTGCTGGTGTTATGAAAATGGCTTTGATTTTGGTATGTTAAAAGTACCGTTCTGAGAAGGTAAATTGTAGTTTCAGTGTGATCCTTGACTTGGTGGGAAATTGTAGACAAATGCAGCAGAATTTTGGTTGTGGAGAATCCAAAACCCTTATGTTGTGGCTAAAATTGCGGTCGTCAACAGGTTTCTGAACCTTGGGTTCTAAGATTCTTGGATTTTGAACAGAAGTAAAGATTAAAAGGGTATGGATTGACTAAAGAAGAAACTAGTTGGGTCTGTAACCGTTTAATAATTTTGGTTCAATGTACCAAGAAAGAGTGTTGTGCTGACTTCTGTTTGTGTTTCAATTTGTGGTGAGTGCTTTGCATGAAAAATCACACTTGAGAATTTTCTACTTGAATTTATTGTGTGGACGTTTTTTTCAGTGTTGTATCGTATCCCTTGTTTATTTGTTTTTATTGATCCATCTATCTTGCGTAGAATATGCTGCAAGAGTTTTTGTTGTTAGGGTTGATGTAGCAGGTGGTAATTGTTTGTGTCTTATTGAGCAGCATTTGCTTCTTATTTTTGAAAAGAAAAATGGCTAGAAGCTTCAATGATTATATGAATATAGCATGCTTTGTGCTATGATACATACCCAACTGATAATTTTTATCATGTGTTGTTGCGGGTGCAGAAAACGTAAGCAGGAGGAAGAGATATTGACAATCGATGTGGGGCCTGGTTGGAGGAAGGGCACCAAGATCATCTTTGAAGAGCAGGGAAATGTAGTGCCAAAAGTGACGCCAGCTGATCTTGTTTTCATCATAGATGAAAAGCTTCATGAGGTTTATACTAGAGATCGAAACGACCTTGTGGTCACCCAGAAGATATCTCTCTGGGAAGCCTTGACAGGCTACACTGTTAACCTGATCACACTTGATGGAAGAAACTTAACTGTGCCTATCAACCGAATTATTCATCCTCAGTATGAGGAGGTTGTTGCAAATGAAGGATTCCCTCTCCCAAAGGATCCAACAAAGAAGGGAAACTTGAGGATCAAGTTCGACATCAGATTCCCAACCGAACTCACTCTTGACCAGAAGATCGGAATGGAGAAACTTTTTGCAGCTTGAAAAATGCATGAAGATTGACACAGCAACTTTTGTGACTCCTTTATTTGAAAATTTATATTGGATTAACAATCTTGATAGGGGTCAATCTTTGTTTCTGTATTACCTGGGTTGTGTGGTTGCTTAGTCAATTAGCTAGGGTTGAGTCCTAGTTGTTCCAAAGAGTTTTTTTTTAGACTCTGAAGTTTTTATCTCTTCAATTTTAGAACTCTTCGTCATTGGTTATTAATGAAGTTGTTGCCTTCTGATCATTTTAAAATGCTTACTAATTTCTTGAAAAAAGTAATGAGTTTTTCTCCTCTCTTTTATAACGTACAACTTAAATTAAAATTACGACTCGAAATATGTTTTATGTTATTTTGGACAAATATCTTGATTATAAATGCAGAGTATTCAAATAAGTAGGTGAGGATACAACATCAAACACTTGTGTTTTCGAAAAGCATTTTGTTTAAGGTAATGGCGTTTGAAAAGCATCGACCAATTTATATAACGATTAAATCATAAAAGACAAACATCTCTTTGAAAAAAACACACATTTGGGCACTTTCACGCTTGTTTCCAATATTTTTCTTCAGAGATTATTTTTCTACCACATTATAAAATAAGAATTCATAAAAATGTATAACCAAAATAATTATAATTATTATTATACATTCATTTAATCAAATATTTTTTATGATCTCACTCTTCATTTATAGAAAATGTAAACTTATCGCACTATTGAATAGTATATGAATATGGCCGTGTGGTTCATGCTGCTGTTACGTAAGAATTGCATGATGCAATCATGGTATAAAACAAAAGGTGAGGATAGAAATACACTCAAAATTTTCAAAACACTTAATTAATCCTCTTCTAAATTTTTATTTAACATTTTTGTAATAAAATTTATGCCCTAAAACTTACATATTAAAAAAATATATATCATATGTGTATGATGGATGTAGAGCTTAAATGGATGTTGAGAATTTTATGTTTTCGCACCTAAATTATAAAGGAGAGTTGATGATTTTTACTTTTCAAAATTTTTGCTGTTCAACCAGAATGTGAAACATATTATTTCGACACTGTATACTTAGTTTCATATATACAGATTTCTTTGTGGGTGCACCAAAATGGTGCAGTTAGAGAAGATCTTGACAATCAATGTCAAACCTAGTTGGAAGAAGAGGAAGAAGATAACCTTTCCAGAAAAAGAGAAATTTCAAAGGAGCAGTCAAAGACACTGATAACCTTGTTTTCATTACTGACAAAAAATCGCAGTGTGTTCACTCGCGATGAAAATTATCTCACTGTTACCTAGAAGATTTCTCCTGCAGAATCCTTAGCTAGTTGCATTGCGAATCCTTGCTACACTGGTCTTAACCACACCAATAAACAGTGTCGTTAGTCACGATTATGAGAAGGTTTTTGAATAAATTTCATTCTTTGATTTGTCAGAATTTCACTTGATATTCTTATCTTTTAAACTTTACAGCAATCCCTCTAATCGGACTAAACAGTGTAATGTATTTTTTGGTATATGTGGTTTCAGTATAATGTATTTCTTAACAATAATAAAGGGAGTTATTGTAGGAGAAAAAGAAAGGTTTAGGTTTGAAAATGCTGCATTGTCCTTAATAGCTTTTTCAGATTGAGTTTTTGAAAAAGAAACTAATAACTAGAGTGATGCATGATTGAGGAAAATGTATGTAAACTTATGATATTCACTCATATGCCATTTCACTTTCAAGACATTGTGCGAGATGTACAACAATGAAAAATGCTGTTTCATCGGTGTAAATCATGGTCCAATTTAGTAGAACATTCACCTACGAGTTTCAGTTCATTGAGTCAATTCATTAATACGTAAACCATGATCTGTGGAAGGTAATTAATTATTCCATCATTTTGTCACATGAATCCATTTTAACTCAAAATTATGAAAGAGAAAAGGGAATAACAAGTTAACCAATCTGGTATTTTTTTTTCCCACTTTGGTTAACCAGTGTTTCAACCTCTGTATTATACATATACATAATTATATAAATTATTTTAAAAATACAAAATTCAAGATATTGAAAGAGATAAGAAACTGTTCTGTTGATATTAAAATTTGAATCATTTAACTTTTTGTTATGGTTCAATTTAAATAAAAATTAACACAAATAACAAAGCAATACAAAAATATAATTCACTAGTTGATAATAAAAATCAAATATTTGATACAAAAAACTAATTTAATTTTTATTATATTTTATTTTCGTTTTTTAAATTTCATCGCATCGAATAACTCTTTCTCTCTCTATATATATATATATTTTTCTTTTCCTTCTATCTATCCAATACATTATGAATAGTGTTAATTAATACGCTTTGTTATTTGGGCTTGGCCCACGAAAAAATAATGAATATCACAAAAAAAAAAAGCGATCCATTTCCCTTTTTTTCCAGCAAAAGCGAGTCATAACATTGTTTCATTAAAATTTAAAATAAATAAATACATCCGGGGAAAAAATAAATACGATTTTATTAAAAATACAATTGAAATAAATATTATTTTCAAATTAGTACTTATCTTTTAGGATGATAAAATTAATTAATATAATTAAAAATTCAGTTATTAAACTATTATCAAAATAATAAAAATTATATAAAAAATTATTAAAAAAGAAATTAGAAAATAATTATAATTAAAATAATAAAAATAAAATTTTCAGGAATATTGTACGTAAGAAAAAATTATAAAAATTAAGATTAAATTAGATATTAATATCACCTAACATGATTTATAATTAGTTAAGTTTAATTTTTGCAATATATTATAGATTAATATCATCGTAAAGGAAACCCAGAAGATGAATATAGAATATTTGGAAGCTTTTATTGGCATGAACGTGGAGATCATTATCCATGCACAGAGTCATGTAGCAGTTAGCATTTGTTTGTCGGCAAAGACATATAATCAAGCTTTTTTTCTCTTAGGTAGACCATTCATTACCGCTAGTTTTATGACATTTTGTTTTCTTCTTTCAGTTCCGTGTGCAACTTCTTCAAACTCTTTTGCCAACCTAACACAAAATAATCTTTTACTTTTATATTTTTCATTAAAATTTATACAACTAAATTAATATATAAAATAATATAAATCTTACTTTATTAAACTAATTTTATAAAAATAAGTTAGACTTAAACTTATTACTAATATGATATCAGAATCTATCATAATTTATTTTAACAAATTCTTATATTATACTATTATCTAATCACCTATAAATTTTTAGTTTTATATTCATTTAAAAATATAATTAAAATGGTATAAATTTCATATTAAACTGATTTTATAAAGATGAGTTAACTTTAAATTTACTATTAATAATTTTTATACATAACCCATAAATATAGCTAACAATTTTTAACAGTTAATTTGTTATCAGATATGTATGATGAATGTTTAAAAATGCATTTTATCCAATTTGAAAGTAGGATGTTTATAGAGTATAAATATTTTTGTATTTTGTGGGAGGGTGCAGTGGTGGAAGGGATAATGGGGTAAATGGGAGACATAGTTAGGGAGTATGACAGAAGGAGGTTTTGAAGATTACATCTTCCTCCACAGTGTACAGTGATGGTAGCTTATGCGAGTTGTAATATGCAGTGCATGATGGAGGCACATATTTTAGGTTTTTCCCCAGCCAAATTTTTCAAACACCACTTTAACATTGGCCAACAAAGTCGAGTCAAAAAGAAGAATACCCAACTAACATTTTGTAAATTTGTTGGCCATGTTTAATTAATCATTCATCAAAAACAATCATTCATTGGAAACTAATCAGAGTACCTTTCTCATATGTCAATGCCACTCAATTCAATCAACATTGGTTGTACCAAATAGGTCCTCCACCACTATGTCTATGTTTTAACAGTATCCTCTGTTATTCTTTGTGGAAATTTCTCTGTTAACACTATATCAATATGGAAAATATCCCTTCCTAATAATTGAACATTAAGTTCTTTTCAGATGCATAGATCAATGAAATGGTTATAAGGTTTTTAATATGGGTTACAAATCACTCATATTTAATGTTAGTTAAGTTATCGAACAAAAAAAATAATTTGATATAATGTAGATTATAAATCAAATTATATGACATGATAGAATATAAACTCATTCAGAGTGTTGAAAGTATACGTGAGTGAAAGTGGAAGTACATGTAAAATTCTGTGTTAACCCACAATCAGCAAAGGAGTTATGTATTGTTTCTGGAGTAGCATGAGGTCAATCTAATCCTATCATTCATTTAAAAAGAAAATATCTTAAACTTGATACAATATATTAAGATTTAAATTTAAATAAAATTAAAGTTAAATTAAATAATGGTATGTAATAAAATTAAAACAAATAAATAAAAATATAATTAAATATTCTTTAAGAAATTGTGACATAAAAAAGACAAGCTCTTAAAAATAAAAATTCAAACTTATAGCATCAATTTTTATTTCAACTTTTTTCTTATCACATTGTCGTTTCAAGGCTAAATCAATTGTTATCAATTATAAATCTTTATTGAAAAACTAATTGAACTGTTTATTATATTTTCATTCACAAAATTAAAATATAAAATATTATTTAAAGAAATCTAATTATTTATAATTTACAAAGGTAAACTCAAAATCTCTCTATATAGAGATTTTTACCAACCAAAATATTTGTTAGAAAAAAATAGTTTTGAAACATGATTTCGAAACATGCTTTTCAAAATGTTATTTTTCATGGTCTTTCTTTTTCTCTATTAATTATAAAAATTTGTCAAGAAATATAATATGAAAATGTTAAAAATATAATCAATTATATCATTTAATATCTTTTTAATTAATTATGTCGTATAATATGTTTATAATATTACCTAACGTAATCTATTATTTAAAAAAATATAATCGATTATTTCATAAAATTATAATATTTTTTTATTTTTTATATTATTGTAATAATATATTATTTTAAAAATAATAAAGAATTATTAATAATAAATAATTTTATTTACAATAATATTAAAATAATTAATAATATTATTAAAATTATTAGTAATAATATTAAAATAATATTTATATAATAATAAATAAATAAATAATAAAAAATATAAAATAATAAATAAAATTATTTGATTTTTTATTTATATCTATTTTTTAATTTAAATATTTTTTATTTCTTTCTTTTATTCACTTTATCTTTAATCAAAACAAAGGTTAAAAATTATGATTGAGTAATGATTTTTCTTTATATATATTTTTTTATTTTTATATAAAAAGTTTTAATATATTTTTTTAAAATAAAATAAAATATTTGTTTTAATTCATAACTTTATACTAAATTGTAAATTAAAATCCATTACAATAAAAATATAAATATAAAATCATTTTAAATCAATTTTTTTAGTACGAAGTGAGCGAAAGCATAACATTAATATAAGTTTTTAAAATTTATTAATTTTTATAATTTAAATAAAAAATATTAACTATGTATAAAAAAAAATCCTAATGATGATTTAGTCAATTAAAACATTTATTAGCCGTTAAGATATTAGGAAAAGTTTAAATCTCACTTGGGTTGGTAAGAATTAGTTAAACTGCTAATGTTCTGTTTACAATAAAAGGGTATAACCGTAACATGCTTCAACAAAAGGATATAATTTTCAAATAAAGGAAAATGTAAATATTATTTAGATAAAGAAGAAAAAAAATTAGATAAATAAAAAAAAAAGAGTAAATAAAAAATAGTAGAATCCATTGTATTTCTCCACATTTATATGTAGAAAGTTTTCTCTCTCATTTATTTACATACACTGATCCAAATCAATATCTATCCTTGATTTCTTCACACACGTTTTTTTTTTTTCTTCTTTTCTCAATCATACCAAGCCTAATTGTTGTTGTGAAACAGGTAGTAGAGGAATACAAAACATGTAACATGAACAAAAATATTATTTATAAATAAATTGAATTTTGAAGAAAAATTGATTTAAGATGGATTTTAGGCTAAATAAATAATGATTTGACAGATAAAAATAATAAATTTGAAAAGCACTAATAATTTTGGGCAAAAGAGTCAAAAAGGGAAGCAGAAAATTGTTAATTGTACAGTGACCCATGAAAGGTACTTCAAACAAGAGTTTCAAAGTTGTCTTTTTTTGCGTTCAAACTTCAAACTATTCGACCACACCTATGTGTAGGGTTCAGTGTTCAAACTACAGAAAATTTTGGAACTCCCTTTTTTGTTTCTTTTCGCTTCCAGGTTGACCCAAAGTCTTACACATTTGTCATTCGCCTCTTTTCCTAATCATTTTCGGTGATTACCGTATTCCCTCCCCTGTCTTTTCAATTTCATTAAAATCACATACTAATAATTAAAGAGAGAAAAAAACTCCATATTTAATTTGTTCGTGTATAAAATGATTAACCCAGTGACTATCATAATACCATTGTAAATAAAATTATTATTTAGTATGATCAAAGAAAGAAAAAGACAAATTATAATTTAGTTTAATCAATATGTTCTTTTATAAAATGCATCAGCTAAAGATAAAAGTTTAATGGAAATGGTGTCTGCATATCATCATGATCTGAATATTTCAATTTACAAAGTTAGAAATATATGGAACAAGTATCATAGTTAAAAAGAGAAGGAGAAAAAGAATTTGTTTTTCTAAAGAGCAAAGAATGGGAGGTCATGTGTTTCGTGAATATATTCCATTTTAGACGTGTGGTGGTGTATAAATGTTTGCATTAGTGAAGTTGAAATTCTTTGGAGATTTTAGTAAATATGAAGTTAAGAGTGTAAAAGTTAGAGTTGTTTGGGAAGATGAAATTCCGTGCATGTATGAAAGTAACAGCAGCAGTGTCCTTGCATATCTTTTTATGATTGTGGACCAAATCTTACATGCACAAACACAAAGGTCATCTCTCGTGCCCTCTCATTCTTCTAAACTTAGCCAAATAATTGACACTCTATTCTCCATTTTGCAGTTGGACATTCATGATTCTCAGTCTCTACCTTTATTCAGTCAAACATCCACTCTGTCATGATTAAGAGAAGCCAAACCCTAATATAAGCATTTTAAGATTCTGGTTAAAATAAAACTACTTTTTATAAAATGATTTCTTTTTTATTTTTCTGAAAATAGACAATGAAAATGCTAAAAAAAATATGAAAAAAAGTATATTTATTACCTTATGATTTTTTGTGAGTTAGAAGAAGGTGACATGTTAATATAATGTATGGTGTTTGACTGAAGAAGAAACAGTTGGAAGAGAGACAGAAGAGAACAGAGAGAGGAGATTGAAGCATGGATGCTGCTTCATTTACAGCAGACTCAAAATATCCCAAAAAAACACAACTAAGGCCATAGCCATGCTACGTTTTGAAGTGTTGTGTTAGTGTGTTTCTTCCTTCACTTTCTCAAAGTCTCAAAATAACTCTCATTATCCCACACCACAAGCAATACCAGAACAACAATGGTTCATCATATCCACCAACTACTACTGTTTCTGCTTCTCTTTCTCTCTCTAAACCCCACTCTCTCTCTAAACCAAGACGGTCTCTTCCTCCTCCAGGCCAAACTCCAACTCTCCGACCCCACCAACGCCCTCTCTGATTGGAACCGCCGTGACACCACCCCATGCAACTGGACCGGCGTCATATGCGACGCCACCACCGGCAGCGTCGCCTCCCTCGACCTCTCCAACCTCCAACTCTCCGGCCCCGTTCCCGCCGCCGCCCTCTGCCGCCTCCCTTCCCTCGCCAACCTCTCCATGGCCAACAACAACCTCAACGCCACCCTTCCCGCGTTCTCTGCCTGCGCTGCCCTCCGCCACCTAGACCTCTCCCAGAATCTCATCTCCGGCCCCATCCCCGACGCCCTCGCCCTCATCCCCGCCCTCCAAACCCTCGACCTCTCCTTCAACAACTTCTCAGGCGAGATTCCGGCGAGCTTCGGCCAGTTCCGGCAACTACAAAGCCTTTCTCTCGTCAGCAACCTCCTCAACGGAACCATTCCTTCTTCCCTCGGCAGCGTTTCCACTCTCAAAACGCTTCAACTCGCTTACAACGCTTACTTCGACGCAGGTCCCATTCCTCCTTCTCTGGGGAACCTCAAGAATCTCGAAGAGCTCTGGCTCACAGGGTGCAACCTTGTGGGCCCCATTCCACCTTCTCTGGGGAACTTGACGAAGCTTACGAACCTCGACTTGTCCGTTAACAACCTCGTCGGAAACATACCTGAACAACTCGTGTCGGGTTTGCGCAGCATTGTACAAATCGAACTCTACCAGAACGCGCTCTCTGGCGCGTTGCCACGCGCCGCCTTCGCCAACCTGACTAACTTGGAACGGTTCGATGCCTCCACGAACGAATTGACTGGGACTATTCCGGACGAGTTGTGCGGGTTGAAGAAACTCGGCTCGCTCAACCTGTATGCTAATAGACTCGAGGGGACTTTGCCGGAGAGTATAGCGAATTCGGAGAACTTGTACGAGTTGAAGTTGTTCAACAACTCCCTCACTGGGTCGTTGCCCAGTGGGTTGGGTGGAAACTCGAAGTTGCAGAGAGTCGACGTTTCGTTTAACCGATTCTCCGGCGAGGTTCCGCCGGGGTTGTGCGGCAGAGGAGCGTTGGAGGAACTGATTCTGATTTACAATTCGTTTTCAGGGAGGATCCCTGAGAGTCTCGGGGAATGCAAGAGTTTGAGAAGGGTTCGGCTTAGGAACAATAACCTTTCTGGGGTTGTGCCTGAGGGGTTATGGGGTTTGCCCCATTTGTATTTGTTGGAGCTTGTTGGTAACTCTCTTTCTGGGTCTATTTCTAATGCGATTTCCGGGGCGCGAAACTTGTCCATTTTGTTAATTTCGGGGAATAAGTTTTCTGGGTCGATTCCTGAGGGGGTAGGTGAATTGGTTAATCTTGGAGAGTTTATTGCTAATCATAATAGTCTTACTGGTCGGATTCCGACAAGTATGGTTAGGTTGAGTCAGTTGGATAGGCTTGTCCTGAGAGACAATCAGCTTTTTGGAGAGATTCCTGTTGGAGTTGGTGGTTGGAAGAAGCTCAATGAACTTGATTTAGCGAATAATAGATTAGATGGGAATATTCCTAAGGAGTTATCGCGGTTGCCTGTGCTTAATTATCTAGATCTTTCTGGTAATCGGTTATCTGGCGCAATTCCAATTGAACTGCAGGATTTGAAGCTGAACTTGTTGAATGTGTCGAACAATCAGCTTTCTGGGGAGATTCCTCCTCTTTATGCCAATGAGAATTATAGAAAGAGTTTTCTTGGGAATCCGGGTCTGTGTAGTTCTCTGTCCTCACTGTGTCCAAGCTTGGATGAGAATGAGGGTAAGAGCAGGAAATATGTGTGGATTTTCCGGTTCATATTTGTGCTTGCTGGGATTGTGTTAATTGTTGGGGTGGCTTGGTTCTACTTCAAATTCCGGGACTTCAAGAAGATGAAAAAGGGGTTTCATATTTCAAAGTGGAGGTCGTTTCATAAGCTGGGGTTTAGTGAGTTTGAGGTTGTTAAATTGCTAAGTGAAGACAATGTTATAGGGAGTGGAGCATCTGGGAAGGTTTACAAAGTTACGCTGAGCAATGGCGAGGTGGTGGCAGTGAAGAAATTGTTCGGAGCACCTAACATGGGAAATGGATCTGTTGATTCTGAGAAGGATGGATTTGAAGCCGAGGTTGAAACACTGGGTAAGATTCGGCACAAGAATATTGTGAGATTGTGGTGTTGCTGCAACAGTAAAGATAGCAAGCTCTTGGTTTATGAGTACATGCCAAATGGGAGCCTAGCTGATTTGTTGCATAGTAGCAAGAAAGGCTTGTTGGATTGGCCCACAAGATATAAAATTGCTATTGATGCTGCCGAGGGGCTCTCATATTTGCATCATGATTGTGTCCCCCCTATTGTTCATAGGGATGTCAAATCTAGCAATATCTTGCTAGATGATGAATTTGGAGCAAAAGTAGCCGATTTTGGAGTTGCCAAAATAGTGAAGGGAGCCAACCAAGGGGCAGAATCCATGTCTGTGATAGCTGGATCTTATGGTTACCTTGCACCAGGTACAACCTTAAACTTGAATTATTAAAATTTTGAATTTTACTTTGATAACTAATAAATTCATCCAATATCAACTAAACCTCAACCTGCCTCATATGGTAGGGTAATCGATCAGCTTGTAGACTGTTTATGTGTTAATTAATGTGCATAGTTAACTACCTGCATAGATTTAATTGGATTTGCTGGTTCAATTCGATGCAGAATATGCTTATACTCTTCGGGTGAATGAAAAGAGTGACATATATAGTTTTGGTGTGGTAATTTTGGAGTTGGTAACTGGGAAGCCCCCTCTTGATCCAGAGTATGGGGAAAAGGATCTAGTAAAATGGGTTTACTCCACATTGGATCAGAAAGGACAGGATCAGGTGATTGATCCCACTTTGAATATTCAATATAGGGAAGAAATGAGCAAGGTACTAAGCGTGGGGCTTCTTTGCACTAGCTCTCTTCCTATAAACCGTCCTTCAATGCGTAGAGTGGTGAAAATGCTGAAGGAAGTAACTGCACCTGCACTTCCCAAATCCTTAAGTGGAAAACTCTCTCCTTATTTTCAGGAAGAGGCCTCTGATAATGATCACCAACAGGGAAGCTTAGTTTGACCTACGTGCTGAAAATCAAAATAATCAACTTCAATTTTCTCCTCAGCTTTGGTAAATTGGTACTTACAAGTTAGTTTTTGCTTAGGCAGTAGTACTTGAAACAGCAATTGTAAGAAATGGCAGCAAACTTTCCAATTTCAATCGTATCATCATCTTTAATTCCAGCTAAAAACAGTATAATGAAATTCACAATAGAATATATTATGTTCTACTTTTGCATTAAACTAAACAATATTTTTGCAGGAAATTGTCATATGTCAATCTTTATCCATTATTGCAGCCCATATCTAGTTGTTTGTCTGTTTATTTACTTCTGTTGCGCTACTCATTAATAGCACTATCTCTTGGCATTGCAAATGGCCAAATATCCAACCCAATCCCCATTGTATTGAGTCAGGAGATTATATCAGTATTCTTATACAAAAAATTTAAGAAAAATATTAGGAACATATTTCCTATTACATTCTCTTAAACATATTCTAATTAAAGTTTATCAGAAATCACCAAATTTGATGAACGTTTTATTTAATGAGGTTACTTTTTGACTTTATAATTTTGAATAGATTTCAATCAACAACAGAGTATATTGTTTCTATTCCATAATAATTTTCCTTGTTTAGAGTATGATATCGACTGTGAAAATTACTAATGGACCAATGTTTTCATTCTGGGTCATGATAAGGGCAACCGATGCATTTAATTAATGGGGATAACTTAGTGGCATATTTATTTTTGTTTGTTGTGATATTTTTATATTGAGTAAAGGGACATTGTAATGGACTTTCACCTATTGAAAAGACTCCAAGCTTTTGTGCAAATCAATGAATCTTGGGTTTAACTTTCTGGTCTCAATTAATGGGCCACCCCTCTTGATTTTGCATTCATTGCAGTCTTCAAACATTTAAACAGTGAAACACATCAAAATTGTTTTATCATTCATTTTACATTTTAAACTAAACATTTTCCATAAATTAATACAATGCAGTACTTTGTATGTAATACAGTAATAGAAAACAAAAAGAAGAAGAATAAAGGAAAACAAAAAAATGAAACAATTAACAAACACATTAAATTTATAAAATTGAAATATATATTATTTATTCTGTCTTTCTTCTTCCTTTTGCATATGTATTTTAACTTGTATTCTTATGTTTTTTTTTTCCTTCTCAAAATTTGTTCTCTCAATTGTCTTAAAGTATTTTTTTTTTTGTCTTTAATTTTATATTTAATTTTCTTAACGGTTTATTTTCTTGCTCTATTTTCTTTTATTTCTATTACAAAATTAAATTTTAATATTTTTCCAAAAAATTAATAATTTCGAACAATCTTATATCCCAGTATCCACTATCAAACTTAAATTTAATTTTTATTCTCAGAAATAGTTGTTTTATGAATTTTAGTTTTAATATATGTTTTTATGAATTTTGTTGATGTAAAAATAAGTATCTAGAAATAATTTTTTTTCGAGAAAAATATTCCTTTCCTTATTTTTACTATTTCCACAAAGTTATTGCTAGATAAACAATTTATTAATAGAACGTATTGAAGAAGGTCACAATAATATTTATTTATTATGTAGAGTCAAAATCACCTCATTTATTAATAATAATTATATCAAAATTAAAACATTCATACTAATTATTTAAAGCATCTTCATTACTGATTTCTTAAATAATTACTTATTATAAAAAAATATTTCTTATTTTTTTAAAATATCATTAAAATATTTTACGTGATGATTCTTTCATTAGTTTTTTATATAAGAAAATTTAATTTAAAATTATAAATGTGTGAATTTCTTAAAACTTTTACTATTAGAATAAAATTATATATTAATTTCTTATAAATAATGTAATTCAGACACAACTTTATATATTTATATGAAAAAATTCAAATAATTTATTTTATCAGAGATACACTTAGAATACGAAACTTCAATAAAATTGATAATTTTTTTTATACATATTAATTTTCTTTATATATCATTTCATACATATTAAAATAAATTAGTGAATAACTAAATAAATTTATTAAAATATTCTTATACTTTTTTCAGTATACATTTTTATGAATACATGATATACTACAACTTGTTCTTCCACCCAATTGGTTTACAAACTTAAAATGTATGAATAATATTCTCTATCAACTAATTATTTTGTGACTCATAATAAGAAAAATGTAAATTGATGTATGTAAATATTTATTTAAGATAATATTGAAATAAAATTATAGTTATTGCTGAAAAAAGTAAATCACAGTAAATTTGAGAGAAGTATAAATTTTTATTTTTAAGCATGATCCCTGAAACCAAAATATTCCTCATCTCTACCTTTACTTCAGCAAGTGTCTTAGGGCTTAGGGTCTCACTTATCGTCAGTTTAACTAAAAGCCGCAAAGATAGAGAATTAAAATCGAACTGAAGTACTAATCATTGAAGTCTCATATCACTTACAATTAATTAAGAAAAGTTAATAAAGCTAAAAGAAGAAAGAACACAACAGAAAAGACCAACACTGACTTAAGAGTATCATTCTCCAATCCTTTTATCCTTTCCAGTTTGATAAATCATGTAATCCTATAATATATATATATATATATATATATATATATATATATATATATATATATATATATATATATATATATATATTCTACAGCTGCAAGTTTATGCTTTTTACCCTTGACTTTATTTCTAACATATATTCTCTGATTATACTTATTTCTTAATTTACACATTTATTTAATGAAGTGCAAATAGGTCCCAGCATATAATTGTTGTATGGAAAATTTTGGTATTATATAGCAGTGATCCTTTTACTTCTGTTTCTTTATCACCATTAATGGCGAACAGTGGTATTGAAGCCACAGATTAGTAATAAGATTCTTATTTTATGTTCATGGGGTCCCATTTTACTATACTCATGATACACCTTCTGCTGATGCTTAATGGCCCATTCAGAATAACTGGAATTTTTCTTAACTATAATATTAGTATAGTATGAATTATGCATGTCATAAATAATGATTAATTTACGGTTGAAAACTTTGGATACACATAATAATCAAATGTTTATATTTTTCTGTCATGATTTAATTGTATGTCCGAATACTGGTAAAATAAAAGTCATGCTTAAATATTACTATTGCTAAATGCAGAAGATTCTTTCTATTTATTGAAAATTTTGCAATAACTTATTGGAAATAAGTTAGTCCTTTATTTTTCTAAATACAATCTCTTAAAAATATGCTAAAAATTCTATTAGAAATCAACATGTATGATTATGATATGTTAGAAGAGTTAAGTTGTTGAATGTTAAAATATGAAAAGGTTTAATTCACAACCACAAGAGAAATTCTGAATGAGTCGGATAGAAAATTATCACTATATTATTGTTACTCCTAACACTGTAGTAGTATATGACTGAATAGAGAAAGCCAGAGAGAGGCAATAAAATAAGACTATATTTTCCATGATGATCCTAGCCAAATTAGAGGTATAAATTATAACCTAACTATTGTTAATATTATCTTTACAATTGTCCTCATCTAGTTTTATGAATTTTAAAATAAAACTGATAAACATTGTTTTAACACTCGAGACTTGAACTTGATACTACTAGTTAAGTGTCTTAGTTGATATATGAATATCTATCATCTTGGTTAATAAAGTGATTAGAGTTATATCAGATTTCGAAGACAGTGTCTCCAATATATTTGTTACTTTTCCTTTCCTTCACCTAGTTCATAAACATTGACACAAGGTTGTGTTTGCTCTTGCCATATGGCAGAAGATAGTGTGCTGCAACTATCAGTGATGTTGAGGGCTAAGCCTTTGAAGCTACATTGAGAGAGAGAGGGGGAGAGTTTCTTGCTATGCATGAGAAGTCTACGTGAAGGAATGGAGTTATGGTTGGCTAAAAAATGTTTATTTCAATTTTCTTCTTAGTTTTCTGGTATTAATATTTTTAACTTTATCTATACTCCAGGGTGACATTGGACCTAAGTTCTGGCTCTTTGCTTACATTAGGTTGCCCCAATCCCACTCAACTCACTCTTATATCCTTATATATAAATTCTTTCTTTCTATGTTAAAACTGGTTTTCTTTTATTTTTAATTAAATTCAAAGCTACCTTTAGTCAGACTATAAAGGACAAAAATCTACATTTATTCTTCTACAAGTTTTCATACAAATATACAAAGAAAAGCAAAACTTGAGATCAAAGCAATCTTATATATTATTTCTTTTCATTCTTCTCTCTCTCTCTCTCTCTCTCTCTGCAACTAACCCCATTACTTATTTGAGTTCCACTCCCTATATTTAGAATTTTTAGGTATCACTCTCTCCTCTTCCTCGTAAGGACAAGAGGGAGGTTGGCAAAGACTGCAATATATTCTCTCATGCAAAAGAAAGCACCAAAAAAAGTGAGGGAGAATTTAATTCCTTCCCACCCCTCAACAAAAACTGGCATGAGGGGAACAATTTTTAGAAGAGACAACATTTTCTTTTCCCCTTATATTTAATTATTACTACTTTAAATTCATCTCATCTTAGCTCAACCTGTCTCTCAGTCTTCCTCGGTCCATCCTGTTTCAGTTTCTGTTCCATTTCTTTTAGAGCAGCATAAAAGGAGACTAGAGAAGAAGATATCCAGAAATGGAATGAGGGTGAAAAGAGGATAACAAGGAAATGACTCAGTGCAGTAACCCTGAAAACAACCATACCATCATTGTGGAGAGGCACAAAGATAGCTTGATCAGAACATGTCCTACATGTGGTCATCATATCAAATGCCAGGAACAGGTTCAAATAAACTCCTTATTTAGTCCATGCATACTCATCATTATCCTTTCTTTTTTTGTTTTCTATTGTGGTTTGAATTTAATGATTCAAGGTATTTATTTCTAATACAACTTAAATACAATTTCATAGATACTTTTGATGTTTTTTTAATCAAAATTTCAATTTCATCTTAGTATAATATGCACATTATTTCATACTTGCCTTTGTTACACGGATTACGAAGTAAAACTTTAATTATGATTGAAAATCAATAATAACAACACCTAAAGAGTTGTAACAAAGCTTTATCCTTATTTTTACTGTTTTATTGGGCCTTCCACTTCAAGAATAAATATAAACATTTTGGTGTTGATATTTAGGCTGCTGGGATTCATGACTTGCCTGGACTTCCTGCTGGAGTAAAGTTTGATCCTACTGATCAGGAGATTCTTGAGCATTTGGAAGCGAAGGTGCGCTCTGATATTCACAAGCTTCATCCATTAATTGATGAGTTCATCCCTACTCTTGAAGGGGAGAATGGAATCTGCTGTACCCATCCAGAGAAATTGCCAGGTGATTAAATACAAGCCACTTGTGATTATTGCTTTCTATTAATTTCTCCACTCATTCAACATTTCTAATGAGGAATTTCATCTCTCAGCCTATAAATTACATTTGAATCTTGTCATCACATATATTGTTTGTCAGTCATAATATATATTTATAGTTCCTTAAAATATATGGTCAGATGTTTGTTTCCTTTAAACTTGAGCAACTCAAACGAAGAAAGCATGAACTTTGCTGAAATCACACTTTTGCGCAGAAGATGTGACCATTTACAACATCTTGTTATCCATTATATAACAACTTTCATTTTATTGTGTACAATGCAACCAAACTTTGCCTTTACAACTGTTTCTATTTGATGATCTGGCACAAGAAGGCTCTTTATATTAACAACTTTTTAGTTTTCTTAGATGTAAACTAACATCTTAATGCTTTAATGGATTTTACTTCAGGAGTTAGCAAAGATGGGTTGATCCGACATTTCTTTCACAGGCCCTCCAAAGCATACACCACTGGAACAAGGAAAAGGAGAAAGGTGCACACAGATGCTGATGGCAGTGAGACACGATGGCATAAAACAGGTAAGACTAGGCCAGTCTTCATTAATGGCAAGTTAAAAGGGTACAAGAAAATTCTTGTGCTTTACACTAACTACAGAAAACAAAGGAAGCCTGAGAAGACAAATTGGGTCATGCATCAGTACCACCTTGGCAATAATGAAGAGGAGAAGGAAGGGGAGTTGGTGGTCTCCAAAGTTTTCTATCAAACACAACCTAGACAATGTGGTTCACTCATGAAAGACTCATATCCTGCAAAACTAAATGTTGAAGGTGTGCATGAGGTAACTAATCATAAAAACACTGGGTTTGTCGAGTACTACAATAATTCTTTTGTATCCTTTGATCAAGGGGACCAGCATAGGTCTAGCAGTGCACAACTAGTCACCCATTTCCCTGTCCATGATGGTGCTACTTTCATTCCTTGAAAGAAGTAGTGGAAGAGGAGTAAAGGTGAGATGCTGGAAGAAGGAACATTAAAATTGTATTCTGCAATGAAGAAATAAGTTAATAACCAACTATATATACAGTTAGGAGGGAAAAAGTGGGACAGAATAAGGACAAACTGCTTCATCTGAAAGCTAGTGGTCAGATACTTCAATTGAGGGAAAAAAAGGGGGTGAGGGGGCCAAAGTAAGGGAAAAGCCAAAACTATTTGGCTGTAACTTTGTTTACTTTCTTTTATTCTTTTACAATTTTTTAAGGGTAGCTGCTATCATGCTTTGTACAGCGACACGAAAACCTTCTGAATTGTCCTTTACTTGGGTAAATACTAACCATCAATCTGTACAAACATGACTTTTACCTAAAAGCCTTGAACTACAGATTCCGTCTGGTGCGTTTTTTACTGTGATTTTGGTTTATATATTTGATCCGGGAAATTATACTCTGCGTATATTTATTACTTACAACATTTGTGAGAAGAGAAGACGAATATGCATCAAGTGAAATAATGAAAATAAATAAAGAGAAAAGGCAAATTATAAACAGTATTTAAAAAAGAAACAATATATATAATATAATTTATATGATTATGTGAGAATTTCGCTCCACGTAAATAGTCATTTTAGGTTGTTAAGCATCACAGCAAATTAAACTATCCATACATGCAGTGATAGAATTTGATGCGTGCTTTAAATATGACGTGCTATTCTTAGGTTAGGAGTTCTAATAAAAATATAACCTGATGTAAAAAATAACAGCATTACAATGAAAAATACAAAGTGAAGGTCATTATTCTCTAATTTCACTCTGTTTCAGTGAGATTTGATATGAATAGAACTCTACAATAGAATATTATTTTACCCAATGGCGAAGTACAAATATGTTAAAGTCAATAACTTCAAAAACCAAATTGAGGAAGTGTTGAAAAGAGAAAATGGCTAATGAAATCACTCAACTGTAGGCAGAACAACTGCGAGTTGCTCAACTAATATTATATTCGATGATGCTGGAAATCAAAATTATCTTTCTCTAAAGAAAAAGCAAAGTACACTTATAAATAGTCAGTTTCGCTTCATCTGCATCTTGGTTTTGCTTTTCATCGGTGACAGACTATTCTCCATCCGTCATGATCATGAGACGTTTTTCTTTGGTTAAATAAAATAGTAGAATATTGCGTCAATACTGATGGTGTAATTGACTTGTAGTGCAATCAAGTCTACTAACTTTAACCCACCAAACCAAGTCTTGCAGAGCCATGATATCTTCAACCATAAGAAATTTGTGTTTCCACAATATATGCATAGTCATGCATTTAAGATAAAGTGCATCGCTAACCAGGTCTGCACACTCCTCACAAGACATATACTGTAATCCGAATATAAATGTGTAAAAAGAAGGTTAAATGAACTATGTTTAAATAATTAAAACTGTGCAACTATTAGAGGTAGTTTTACTCTCACATATTTAATCACCTCCATTCACTTTTTTATCCCCGTATGACAAGGGAGCCTAAATCTCAGAAAAATGAAGACATTTACAGCAGCAATCACAACTATTCAAGATCTCTTGTCGACAACCATTTGGAGGATCGGCATAAAAACCATAGCCAACCGCATTCTATCACTCCCTGTGAACAAGAACCATGTCCAACATTAAGTTTCTTAAATTCATCAAGATAACATGCAAACTAGAAAGCAAAAAAAGAAAAAAAAAAATTGCAACAAACACTAAGAGATGGGCTTGACAGACTTTTAAATACTACTTGTCTACAAACTAATTTCCCATGAATAAAAAAAAAAAAAATCATTCTGAAGTATCAGTAAGATGAAAATAAGAAAATACACAGAAAGAATTAGATACCACTTAATTAGTATTCACCTAGCTTCAGATGATACCTATATGCATGACTATTGCCTCTTTCATCACATTTACCACTAGCAATTCCCAAAAATTGTCTTTATCTTAATACATATCAGAATGAAAACAAGAGCAAAATAAATCCTATCAAAACAAATCAAATGATCCACCCATCAACGCCAAAGAGTGAATATACATACAATGTGTTCCCTTGAAAGATATTATTTGCTCACAAAGTAGTCAACAAATCAACATGCTAACAAGTTCTTCCGTTCAGTGATCAGTTTTAAAAACCTTCAAAAACTAAATTAATACAAATAGCTAACATCTTTCACCCCCAAAATTTAACATTTTCCATGATTCCAATATGCAGTCAACAGAGGACGCGAATCAATTGATCGATGAAATCATTACAAAATAAGGTGCGGTTGGTGACCCCAATTTGTACCAAACTAAACAAACAACGAAACAGGCATTTAAACAACCAGCATTGTCCAAATGCAACCCTAAGTGTTTTTCTCTGTCCATTAATTTATTCTAAAAGTAATCTCAACAAAATAATTTTTTCATTCTAACTTAATTCACATAAACAATTAACCAGTATAATAAAGTAAATCACTGAAGTGCTGTTAGTTGCGATCTCACATAAAGTGCGTGTGCAATTTTAGTTCAATTTTTCAGAATCACGTTAAAAATATCAATTAACTAAATTTAGGCAAAATTTCACTAGTAGAATTTATTCTAAATGCAACAAAAAATAATTTTATATACTTTTGCTTCGGATCAAAATAATTTATTCTGAATTTTCATAATAATAATAAAAATAACAAAACATTATTCAGATTATTTCAGAATCTTTTAAGAATGCTCATCCAATTCCACGCGAAAATTGAAACATTACCTATCACTTATACTCACTGTTTCTTGTTTTTCTTCCTCAACAGAAAAACATCGGTCTCCTCGTAAGCATAATCGGGATGCAGATGCTCGTGCGGGACTTTCTCGATGTCAAAGGCTTTGTCGCAGAGGTCCCAGAAAAGCTCGTGTGCTTCGGGTGCCCTAAGCTGGTACCCGAGCAAAACGACGCCGTCGTCGGAGACAAGGGTTTCCATGGCGGAAACCAAAGACGGCACGGACTCGCGAATGTAAACGACATCGGTTGCGACGACGAAGTCGAAGGGAGGGTTGAGGGCAGCGATCTGCTGTGAGTTGTTCCAGTAGAGGACGGAGTGTTTCAGGGCCTTGCGGAGGATGGGCTTGTTCACCTTCAGGTTGCGCTTCAGGGCCGGCATCACGGGCGAGATATCCGTGAGGACCAGGTCCGTCAGCCCTAAAAGGAACAGACCCATACCCGCCACGCCGCAGCCCGTGCCTAGTTCCACGGCCCGTTTACCTCCGAAGTTCAGCACGTGGGCGTAGGGGTTGTTGTCCGACGGTGGGGCCCAGCGCTCCACGAATTTGACCAAGACGAGGGAGCAGGGCCACACGGAGGTTCCCACGTGCATGGACCCGTTGTCTTGCTGCAGCGACAGAACGGCGTCGTTCACCGGAAGCTCGATCACCGGCGAGTCAGTGAACTTCATGTTCTCTCTCTAAGTTTCGACTCTAACAAGACGCAACGCAAGATGTAGGATTATTGTTTGTTTTGGGTTGTGGGCTGAGAGGAGGAGTTGGGTTCTTTGATGTTCCCATTTATGGGCCTATTCTATATAGAAACGGGCTGGATTTTGAAATATAGACCATACAATAGGTCCAAAATTATTAATATTCATTATTCAACCCGGTTCCTCTACAATTTTTTTTTTTTTTTTTTTGAAAGTGCTGGTCACAATTTTCATAACAGACACTATTTTTATTTATCAAAAATAATAAATTAGAAAAAAAAATACTAGTTAAGTAAGAAGCAAAATTTAAAACATTAATAATTTTTAACAAAATTTTATTCAATAGAATAAAGTGACATTATTTTTTTAAGTTAAACTCTTTTTTCATATTTAGAGTTCATTGGAGAAAAATATCACTTGAATTATGAATAATATTATTAAATATAATTTTTTTTGAACCATTTAATTTCATGGTTCTTCTTCAATAGAAAAATAATTTATGATCTAATTGAAATTTATAACTCTCCTTAATTACACTTTGATATATTTTAACTAATTTCTATTGATTTGATTTCTTTCCTATATTTTTCTTTTTTATATTCTATCTTTTCAAATAACATTATTTTATTAAAATATTTAAAAATATTATTAAATAAAATATTACCTATTTATTTATTTATTTCATAATTAAAGGAATAAAATATTTAAAAGAAAAATAAATATAATAAAAAAAATAAATTATGATTTTTTTTCTATAACTACACATTAACTGAACATAAATTATTGAAAACCCTCGATTAAAATTTTCTTATATAACACACTTATATCCATTTAAGTTTATAAAATATATTAATTAATATGATGATTCTCATTCCAGATTTTAAATAAGCATAGATATAGATATATATGTTGAGTGACTATTTTAATACAAAAGATTTATATAATATTTAAAGTATTTAATTTTTTATTATTTAAATAAATTAATTTAATATAATATAAAGTGAACGTATTTTTATAATTAGTACGTAAGAAACTACGTATAATTAGTATGTAATACAAAACTCTTTTGGAAAACTCTTAAACAATATTAGGTCATATTCTCTTGAAGAAATCTTAAAGAAATCATTATTGTAAAATATCAATAATTTTATAAGTTTTTTTTTTTTTTATACATAAAAAAAACCACTATTATAGATAAGGCAATGGTACAAGTAGTACCTCACCAACAAATACAACAAACATAACATAATAGAGACAAAGCATAAATTATAATTATCTCTACCTATATCACAGTCACAGATGAGATTCAGCATAACACTCATTATAAGTAAATTATACAAACATATTCGATACACACAGATATCAGATAAACACCTTAAAATACTCTTTAAGTATCATCATATTTTAAAATAATGTCTTATAAAAAACATAATATCATTTATAAATATAAAAAACTAACCTCCATTCCATTATTCAAGTATATCTATTATGTAAAGAAGTTTTATTTATAAATTCAAAAACAAAAAGACTGGAACCAGAACAGAGAGCCTTACGTTACCTTAATTTTGTTGAAACATAGAGCATAGATATTTGCCGGGAAAAGCAGATTTAGTCCTACACGTGTCTCCCTAGTACTTGCGTTCTGACTCAGAAACCTTAAAATTGATACTAAAAAATCTTAATTTTGTAGGACTGATGTCTGATGAAAATGTGGTGTTCGTAGGGGACTAAATCACAATTGTGTTGTCAGATCAGAAGAAAGAAAGCAATATGAGATACGTGCCATGAGAAGATCTTACGAGTACACTCATGCATGCCAATTATCATTTAACATCTCTTTTCTAACTTAAACTTTATAATTATCAAACCCACTCAAATCTTTAATCATCTCCTACGTTTCAATTTAAACCTTCTTCAACAACAATTTTTCGTAATCAAATTCTCCCACCCCCACCACCTACGTCATCATGTGACAAAAAAAAGTAAAAACAAAATCAACGTCGTGAGTGCGGCAGTCAAAACTCAATAAAATGCCTTCTTTATACTTTTCTCCATCTTTTTCTTTTCTTCTATTTTATTTCCCATCTTATTTCACCAAACAATCCAAACCTACCATAAACTATTGTGATTTGCAATGGCAATACTTAATTTAGAACCATGGGATTAATGGTTGAGTCTTATGAAAGACAGTAAATTTTTCATATTTCCGGCGAATTTTTTTATAAAGTTAGGAACATTTGCTACGAAAAGAGGCATGCAGTATAAGTATTTCCATAGCAGACAAAATGGTGAAAGGAACAAGTGAGTTCATAAACTATTTTAAAGTCATTTGTCCAATTCAAAACTGACGAAGCTCGTATTTCTTGTTGGTGGGCATGTTTTGTTTTATACTTTTGTTGATGAGTAGTCACCTTCTGCTAAAATAGCATGAACAGACACCGTTTGCAATACACTATTAATTGAGAATATATAGGACTGCCACGTACAAAAAGAATAATCATGATCTATTAAAAATATCCAGTTAACATTAAAATAATACTAATTTTACATCACCACATCAATATCAACATAGGCTAGTTTTGAGTAGAAGGGATTTGAATATGATTCTAAAATTTGCACCTGAAAAAATCAGAATACCCCTTTTGGGCTAATCATACGCCTTCTATTTCATCTAATAAAATTTCTTTACATGAAAAAAGTAACACTTTATCATCAGTTTAACACCCAAAGGAAATGAAAAAGGGCAAAACTGCTTAATGCACAAAAAAGAGAGGAATCGGGAACTTCAAGGAAGGAAATCAAAAGAAGCAGGACTAGATCATCTATGGAAAAAGCTACTTACCTATGAATATCTATGAATTTTATGAATGACTATCTTTTTTTTTTTCAAAATCAGTTTATCATGTTCAGTTAAAAATTTCCTTTTAATTAGTTTTCTTTATTTATAAATGAAATAACTCTTCTAAAAAATTTAACCTTTTTGGGTAAAGCATATAAATTTTGTAAGCATTACCATGTCTCTCCCATGTAAGGATTCTTTTGGGCCTTAACAATGTAATTAAATTTATATTTATTTTATGATATATTACATAGAAACGAGTAAAGAATCAAACTCGAAAGGGTCGATCTTTATCAAATATAATCTCTTTATAAAATGTCGGGAACCACTTTATGTTTTTGTTTTTTTTTTTTAAGTTCAAAGCACTAGATGAAGAATATATAAGTATATTTTAACCTCATTCTCTATACATTGGCCTCCTTCTTAATTTGTGTCTCATTTTATTTTATTTATAATTTTCTTTTGACATAGATAGAAAATATACATATAGCTATAGTACATTTATGCATGATTTGTTGATCGAATGAAAGGGTACATGAGGTTATTTTATAATAATGAAGAGGCTAAAAGCCTATTTGTACTATAAAATGATGCTTTTTGGTCATTGGAAATTCTCTTTTGAGTCCAGTTTGACAGGCAACAACCACAATGGAGATGAAACTGAGCAATAATGGAGTCCAAAAGCGATCCTATCCTTTGCCCCCACTACTCCACAAACCCTCCCTCTCCTTTATAAAAAATTAAAGCCCCCCATTTTAAAAAAGGGTTAGCTTTCAGGATTCAAAAGAATATGCATGGATCTCTCTTCTCTTCTTTCACCCCTTCAATAGTTTTTATACCAACTTTTCAGCCTTCATCAAGCACTCAATTCCCACCTTTTCCACCTTGCAAAGTTTCAACATTTATATTCTTATTTTTTTTCCCTCTTAACTCGTACTAATTCCAACCTCATCCGCATTTATTATGTTCCCTTTCATTGAGAAAAAAAAAAAAAAAGGAAATAAAAGAAGAAACTAAAAGGCTTCACATTTGAACACTTTATCACATCAAATTAAATCCATCCGTTGGTTGATGAAGGGTGTCAAATGGTTGGCACCACCAACACCAAGAAAATCCCTTGTTTGTCCCCATGCACTCTCTTCATTCTGTATGTGCCGTCGTTTTGTAGGGGGCATTTGTGACAAATCACCAGAATAATTATTCTCTGCCTCATGACTTGTGAGTACTGAACTTGAACCGTACATACCACAAAATTTGTTCCCATCTTGGCCTGGACTGTTGCATTTCAAACCTATGCTCCCAAGGAATAATGATGGGTCCGATGAAGTTGTCCCAATTTGTGCAGCTTTTTGCAACAAAGCTGTGGCTGACATGTTTGCTGAGGTTGTTTGATGGGATTGGTGTTGTGAACTGTACAAGGAAGGAACACTTATGAGTTGCAGGTTTGGGTTATCCTTGACAATATTGTTGACTACTGGAAGTGAAGCAGTGCTAGTTAGCTCTTGGTTTCCATTGGAGGAGAGTTTATTTCCAAACACCCAATTTAGCTGGTAATTAGAGGGTGATGGATTTGAGCAAGGAGCAAGTGGATTCCCACCACCACCATAAATTGAGTTTGGGCTTGTAGTTGAGCCAAGTTGATGAAATTCATGCAAATTGTTATTAGCAATTGTTTCATGTGCCTGAGATGTTTGAGTCATCCAAAGGGATAGCCCCTTAGATGTTTGATTACCTGGGGCTGGCTCCTCATGGCATGAATTTGGCTTGAAAAAGGATGAAAAATGGGTTGCCATGCTAGGACCGAGGGGATTTTGCATGATGCTGTAGTTGCTAATGTTTGATGCTGCGTTCACCCTAGCTG
The DNA here is from genome assembly GCA_016859785.1 of Macrotyloma uniflorum. NCBI lineage: Eukaryota > Viridiplantae > Streptophyta > Magnoliopsida > Fabales > Fabaceae > Macrotyloma > Macrotyloma uniflorum. Next base: position 2,321,078 of record BDMB01000014.1, read on the forward strand.
TTTCTTCTGCTAAGGCATCGCAGAAAGCCCTGTGAGTGATGAAACTATCCCTCCTGCTCCCACAAAATTGGTGACAAACAGTAAATTAATTAACTACAAGAAAAATATACATATATATATATATACACTACTATATATCATAAACTTTATAATACTTAAATATTTAAAAATAATAAATTTTCATATATCATTGCTCTTTATTATTTATTTTCTCATTCTATCTCATTGTGTTACTTAATATTATTATTACTTCATTCTTTTCTCTTTCTCTCTTTCATTGTCATTTAGGACTTAGGTGTTCTCCAAATATTTTCCTTACTCAAGGCATGATTAAGAAGATGGTTAAATTTTATTTCTTGCCCCGTGAGCTCTTGAGAATTTCTCTAGAAAGACTCCGGCATTATGACTTGTCAAGCTTTGTTTATGAAAATAAATTACATGAGTAGTAAACACTAATAACCAAGAGAGTTTTATTTTTTAGTCATGCTTCACTTTTTTATGGGAACAAGAGAAAGGAGACAAAAGAAAAAAAGATAGGGACAAGTTCATCCCTAACAAATAGGGTTCATCACCCCACTCCCCAGATTAGTCAATGATATTAAGACTATTTCATAATCACATTAGATAATCTATGATAATTCCAAACTAACTGGCTTACAACTTTTGTCGTTTAAGGTGATTGCCAAAAGGTAATAAACCTTGCAAGTGTGGGTTCTTTCAAGTTCTTTTCACTGCACTAAGACTCATTTCCCCTTTTTACTACTCATAAAAGCAAAATAGACAGCAGACACGCAGAAGCACACGGAGGAGTCAGAGACAAAGATATCACAACTACAGTTGAAGGACTTCAGCGTCATGATTCATTTTATCTATTTATATCTTTTTGGGTTTCAACTCAGCACTACTGCATGAAGAAAGCGATGATCTTTCTTTTGCCACAAAGATAAGGATAGTAATTGCTCTTTCTTTTTTTTCCTTCTATTTTTTTCATACATACCACTAGACAACTTACCACTTTTACACAAAATTTTATTAGTATGAGATTGATAACTCATAACAGTTTGTGATCCACGAGATAAGATAGAGAGATAACTTCGTACCGTGAAAAGATAGTGCCACAGTCACATTTGTATTCTCTGGTACCACATGTTTTTGAGTGAGCTTTCCAATCTGACTGCACAGCATAACGCTTTGAGCACTTCTCGCACTTCCACTTCTTCTCACCGTGCTTTCTGCAGAAGTGTTTTTTTATCCCAGTTAAGTCTCCAAGAGCCCTTGAAGGGTGGTGGTGGACACAAGTCTTCTCTGGACACACATAAACTCTCTTCCTTACTTCTTTGCTTGATCTCTGCTTCAGCTTCCAAGGAAGGTTGTGCCCTCGTCGATGGAGTTGGAGGTTTTGGTCCCTTTGGAAACCCTTGAGACAAATTTCACACACGAATCTGTTTGTGGCCATCAGAGTCTTTGGTGATAAGGCTATGACCTCAGCTTCAGGATCTGTGCATGTACAAGATTATTCATTAATTCACATAATAAACCATTGCTCTCTTTTGCAAAAAAAGGCAGTTAGCTTTGAATATACTTATGATGATGAGAAAAGGTAGAGAGAAAGAAAGAGAGAAATTGCAACAAAGATGCTGAGAATGATAATAAGCCATAAAGAATTAACAAACTTGCCTGGATTTCCAGGGAGGTTTCTCTTCTTCTTCAAAACAGGAGGTTGGTTAGATGCACCAGTTGATGGGTTCTGAAGAGGGAAAGCATTTGAAATTTCTCCATCATCCATCTTTTCTAGCATCTTACCTAAGGTGTTTCTTCAATCCTAAGTTTGACTCAGTTTGGAAACAGTTAGAGCTGACTAAGGTGGGAAGAAGTATATTAGTGTTTGAATTAGGAGAAAAGGCGAGGGAATGGGGTAGCTTAGATAGACTTCTTAATTATATGGTTCCAACCCTAAACAACATGAACTGATATATGCTAGATGGGATCTCTCTGTCCCTCTCTTTCTCTCTCATATGTTGCAGTCAATTTAATTATCTACTTTTTAGGTGGAAAAAAAAACTAAGATGCTATGGGAGGCGGAAAAGCAAAAGAGGAGAGAGAAAGAGAGAGGAAAAAGAAAGGGGAGGTGGGGGTCAATCAGGGAAATATAGAGAGAACAGGAGGTGAGCCAAAGGTGTATGATGACACATATGATGAGGTCCAAAGAAAGTTATCTTCAATTGGAATGATTATGCCATAATTTGTTACTTTTTGTTTTCTTATTTTTAAAATCCTTTCTCATTGAATGACTTTTTTTTATGTTTACAGATAATTAATCAGTGATGAATTCTTTTTGTGGATTCCAATAAATCTATCATGAATTTGATGAACTTTGTAATAATAAGGTAACAGAAATTAATTAGATTAGCTATTTTGAGAAAAGAAAAAAAACTTTACCTAATCATCATCCTCACCTGATGGTAAATCAATTACCTTTGCCTAAAAAGATCAGTGATTAAAGGAAACAAAAGTTACAAACAAAATTATCTCTGCAACAAAGAAATATATCTCATCCTAATACTAGCATATATATCCCTCTGGCCTACATCCAAATCATTCTGAGTTAACATGTTATATACATTATCTGTAGTTTTCTTTTCTGCCATGACCTCGAAATCTTTCCTTCCTAGGCTCGAATAGTTTAGCTTTGCTTTGTGTATAGATTGTCCAACTCAACATGAAATAAACAGAAAAAAATATATGCTATTATCCATACTAGCTAGTGTACTACAATCATAACGAAGTGTCAATGAAAAAAACAGTTTCCTTTTGCTCGAATATTATTAATGTTTCAACTTGTAATACTCCACTTGCAACCATTTAAATCAAAGCAAAAACGCTGTTTCTTTCAAAAAGTAAAAATCATTGTGTCTCGTGTGAGTGTGACTAGAAAAAGAAAAGCCAAACGCCTTCCTTAATCTTTATTTTCCTCAAAAAGAAAAATCTTTAGGGTCTTTGCAGCATAGTCAAAGTGAAAGTGCAGGTCATTTCCCCAAGGAAGATTGATAGATGCCAAAATCTTGTAAAATGTCTGAATACTATATATATAATGCATGGATTCAAAGAAAAGAGGGAGAACTAGCTAATTAGTTTGCCATTATAATCCATCACTTGGCAAGCAACTTGTTAATTGCTTTGCCGTTCTTACGCTTATTATAGTAAACAGCCATGCACGTGTGTCCATACTCTCACCAAACTGTCAAGCAAGTTTAATCCTAAGCAAAAGACGAAATAACTCATAAAAGGGAATAATCGTCTCAATGACAACATGACCATGTCTCACGTACATTGACAGAGTTTTTAGCCACTTGGCTTTTATGTACATCAAACAAACTCTTGTTCTTGTTTTTATTAATTATTAGTTCATAAACAATAATTATTTCTAGCTATCATCACATCGTGATGATGATGCAACTGGCAGTCAAACATGCTTTTGATTTCTTAACACAAGTTGAAGATCTATGAAGACCTCAATTGGGTGGTCAGTTTTTGAGTGGTAGATCGATGTATAGCCAATCTTTGACCATCCCCCCTCAATTTTTTTTGGATGGTAGGTTTTTTTACCTTTTTAACTTTTTTCTCAACATCTTTTGCGTGTATAGGTTCCTTTTCTTTTAAATAAAGTTTTTGTTTTGGTGAAAATGTTTAACCAGGGGAATATTGTCCATGTTATCTGTCCTATCATATACATTTTCCAGTAATAATATATATTATGTGAGGTATATACTTCTGTAAGGTCTTCAGAGAATGAAGCCAGAATCTTCCCCACCGCAACAAAAGAAAAAACGAAAGGAGATAAAGAGAGTAAAAAGTTTGCTTAACCTCAACGCTATGGTTTTCTAGGGTAATGAGTATTATTTTCTTTAGACTAGCTTGACTATGATATATGTTAATCTAGGAAATACTGCAGAGTAAAGTTTGGTGTTACTGTTAAATTACTGTTTATTTTTGTGACAGTGATATTATAGCGAAATATTTATAGATTTTTCTGATTATTGATTGTTGTTAGAAAATTCAACTGATTACTTTAACATCGTGTTTTCTTTACATACAAGACTCTAACACAAAATGTTACACAAAATATCCGGATCCAATACTACTCAATCAATGATATTGAGTAGATTAAGTTTGAGTAAATACTAAGATTAATATGAAAGAGAATATGTTTGAAGACAGCCAACTGACAAAGGCAGTGAATTTTTGGAAATGTGAGTAGGCGTCTCCTTGTGGGCTGACTTTTCCTGCTACTTTGCAAATCCTTAATCATAATCTAATGATGTTTTTCCTTTCTAACATTGTTTAAAATAAAATTTTGGAGTTTAGCTGTTGAACTCTTTTGGCATTAGAATATTCTCTCCCCTCTAACACTCCCCCCAAAGGCTGCAACTTTCAAGGCCATATGAGATTCCTATTCAAACTCCACAACCACCCTGCCAGTTGCCACAATCTCTTCCTTCTCTCTCTAGCTATCTTGACATGGATGGAAACAGACATTTTTTGAAATTGAAAGCATATGTATGAATTTAGGAAAAAGCAAATTGTTGTCACCAAGGATGAGTTCGTTTCTTTCTTTGTCCTCATGTTCACAGAAACTGAAAGTAAACTACAAGTGTTATTTTGGAATTCACTTGGGCAATTGAAGTATATATCAGATTAGTATCAATACATGTACACTTTTTGTTGTAGCTGACTGGGTGTCAATTTTAATTTCATCAATTATAACATGTAGATCAGTTACTTCTTTTAGAAAAATTTTACTTTCATTGTTTTATGCAAATTAATTTCTATATCACTCCTATATTGAAATAAGTTAATTATATATATCAGACGTATATGTTTAAGTTCTAAAAAATCACTTTGAAACTAAGTTTCAAACTCAAGTTGCACAAAGAATGATGTTTCAAATAATTCTGAATTTTGAACAAGTAGATTTAGCTTGATTAAATTGGAATAATTGGTCGAAAGTATAACAGATTTAGATCTGGGATTCCATTACAGAAACCCACATGCTTCTGATTATCAAAAGCTGGAGAATATTTGCCTTTTACCATGGAGCAATTGGTATTCCTTTTCTTTAATATGATGCTATTTTATTTTATTTATCAATCGCTGTACAAATATGCATGATATGCTACAAGATCTTATTGCATTTTAACCAAATCAACTTTACGGACACAATGAAAGAACAGCACTTGACATGAATATTCCCTTTTGGATTTGCAATTTGTACTTCACTTTATCAAAGGATATGCACGGTTTCTTTGTAATGCATAATTGCAACACATATGTTTGTTCAAGAATGAATGAATGAATGAACACGTACATAGCTAAGTTTCGTCATTTTCTTTCTTATCACAGATATCAGAAAAAGGACATCAAAGTTACAGTAAAAGCAAAACAACTCAGCCACTATATGTTGTCTCAAATGTGTTTGCTACATAAAGAGAGTACTGTGGTGTTCATAAATATCATGGACATGCTCTTTGTATACGCGGTATGGTGGAAGTCTCAAGAACAAAAAGTGAAGAAAAATTGTGTGCTGATTGGTATTTAGCAACTGCACACGCTACAATTATGAATTCAATTCCAATTAATTCCATATGAAATTTATTTGTTTGGCTTCAAACATCATCTATATAGACTAAAATGCTAGCTTTGTAATATTTGACAGTTCTAATTCGACTTTTCTTCACTTTCCCTCTCAATTGATTGAAAAGAGTCAGACTTAGACAGAACCAATAATCAATCAATTCTAAAATGTCACTGCAAAAACGATAAATGATTCAATAGAAGAGTGTGGCTGTCAATTCAATTATTATGCCATTAAAAGATTATTATATATAGGATAAAAGATGCCCTAATTTCAACGTGATCTTCAATATTTCTTTATTTATTTTTGTTTTAATTTAAAAAAAAAAAATATTAATCAAATACTCGACATGATGAAAAAAGTTTTAAATTGAGGCTTTTAAAGAAATCATGCACAAATAACAATGTGAAGGAAACCACTCTTTTTAATTTTATTTCCTTTATCAGTTTATCTCTAAATGATTCTTAAGTTTCACGACATTTAGATGTCCTAACCTGTATAATGTTTATACTTAATTCCTGCTATTCATTCGTTTTCGACAAAAACACTACAAAATAATTTAAATTAGCATCACCAAATGTGTTTATTGTTCCAAAAAAAATGTCACTTATATTAGCATTCAACAAAAAAAGAACACATAAAAACCCTAAAACTACACTTGCACTATTCCTATTTTAGGGTGAATCCATTTTTTTAATCTAAATCCCTCTTTAGACCCAAATAAATTGGTCGATGTATGATCGAATTTATTTAAGATGGGATCATAAAGTTTTTTACTTCTTATTAATATAATTTAAATTTGAAGCATAATCTATATCTCATTCGTATTCATTATATTATATAAATTAAAGGATAGTTACTTATAATCCTCCCCAAAAAATAGTTTGGCATCAATCCAAAAAATATAGATAAAAGAAGCTGATAGGGTAGAACTAGTGAAACACAAAAAATAGAATGTAATACAAAAGTAAAATAGTGACTAGTAGTGTAAGGTTGAAACATGTTATATTTGACCCTAATTCCTGCTTAAATTTATATCAGATAATTTGTTTTACGCTCTAACCCGTCCTTAGACTCATATGAATCCGATTATCAGTGACTTAAGGTAGAAACTAAATGAGCCATGTGGTAGTCATGTTTAAAAATTCATAAACTATGTAAAATAAATTATGATAAAATATATTGTTAATATTGCAATAAGGATACTACATGTACAAGCAATTAGAAGTAAGATAGGAACATATTCATGGGTTTGTTATTTAACAAAAATTTAACTAATAAATTATTATTTTAATTTATGAATTAACAAAGAATTGGGAGATTTTATGTTTATGTCAATTTATATTTATAAGTCAGTTCAATAGTTAATCTTACCAAACTTTTTCAATTCAACCAATTAACTTATCAACCTTCAATTTTTCAACTCCTAATCATATAATCTAATTTATAAGCTTTCAACTAGATTCACTAAAACATACAAACTCATTCTTATTATGTAATTAACATATAATATCTCTAATTTAGTTTATTTTCAATCCCTTATCTAAAGAGACGTGAGCTATAAGAGATAAATTTGTATTTAAAAAAACATCATCACAATTCTTCTGATAATGGTTACTCGTAGTTTATGTAATTTGCATTATGTAAAACTAACCCATATTTTTACCAATTTTTATTCTCAGATAAATAGTTACCACGAAGTGCAATCACAATTTTCAAATTTTCGACGTACACTTTATATGCTCAATGCTTGTTTGCATGATAATTTTATCCTTAAAATTTTGATATGTCTCATTTTGTTTCAATATTTATTACTAGATATTTGCTAAACACAAGTATCTATATTAATGTTGGAAAGAACAACATGTTCACTTTAACTTCAAAACCAATTTTCTCTATTATCTACTTTTGAATTTTATTAAACTTTTATCGAAAATATAGATCTATGATACTGATTTAACTTTAATCACATTTCTAAAGCTCGGATGGTGATCCAAACAAAGACAAAAGATCAAAGTCTAAGTGCGAAACATGAAATTTCTTCTTATTGTTTGTTTTTCCTACATGAAAATTGAACAAAAATAAGATATTCATACACTTTTCCACTTAAATCATTAAAAAGTTAATTACGATATATATAAATGAGTTATTTGTTCACAAAATACACCAAGTTAATTCAGTAAAATATGTCAAAAAAATCTATAAACTTCTGTATGTTGTAGATCTATCATATATATAACATAGAAAACTAAAGTAAATCTAAAGTAAGATTTCATTAAATTAATGTTTGAAATGATTAAATATACCATATAAAAAATGAAAACAAATATCTAAACATGAAAATGTCATACTTAAAGCATTTTAGTTATAGATATCATGCAATCAATTTTATTAAATGCTGCATATCGCGGTGTTCTCTCTTTCTGGTTGATGTTGAGTGCTGAGGTATGCTAGCTTTCTGTATCATTATTGGAAACTTTTTGGTCAAAATTAAAAAACACCATTTAAAATGAAGTAGCTATCACTTAATGGGCACAACACTTACATTGTAACATTAACAAATAAGCACGAGGAAGAAACACAAACACAAACACAATTCCATGGAAATTAAATCCTATATGTATGCAAACAAAGGAATTAACAATTGACTCACTTAATCAGTCAATTTTTCACGTATGTTACAATACCATAATTTGAGTTTGAGTATAAAAAAGTTAATAGATAATTTATAATTTGAGATATAGAAAAAAGAAAAAAAGGGCACCTCACAAAGTACCCAAAAAAATGTTCTCTCTTCTATAGATGATAGAAGATAGAAGATAGTATGAGTAGGTAGGGTGCCCCTACTCCACCAATTTGAATTTGAATAGTAATAAGAAAAGGAATGAGTTGATGAAGAAGAGTTATTGTGTATGTATGTGATTGATTTGTGTTTGTGAACACGCTTAGAGGCTGAAGGGGCAAGCACTTTGTCCTCATGGAAATGGAATTGACCAGCACTACAACCTCAATCGACCAACTATGAATTGCCATGTAGCATAACAAGATTAGAAGGATTCTCTTTCTTAGCTAAAAGCAAAACTAAAGTATTTAGGAAAAATATATAAAAAGAAGCACCCCACAGCACTAGCATAGTATTCTCTATATCTCTCTTTTCTTTTAGGTGAATCAAGCATGCATTACCTATTAATTATGCCCTTTAATAGAGAAAAGGTAAGGACCAAGCATACGTAGAGAAAGAGAGAGATCAAATAATGCCCAAACCAGAAATTATTTAGTCAAGAAAATCCATTCATGTTGTATTATTAGGGTAAACAAAGGTCACTATCCTCTCTCTCATGTGTTTGAGGGGAAGGTCACCATCAAGAATTATATGGGCACAACGAATTTGAACTTGCACTATGGATAAAAAAACAATGGTTTAATATCACAAGAAATTAATAATGAATTCGGTGACTGAATTATTGCAAAATTTGGATGGGGGAAGATCGGAAAAAGACAGATTTACAGAACTCCCTTGCTTGTAGGGATTCAAAGACAAGGAGGCCCATCTTCCACTCCCATGAATGAATGAATGAATGAATCATAATTTGAAATATCACACACGTTTGCTACATAAAAAGTGTATGCGTATAAAAAGGGATCTTTGTTCTCTACCTTAACATCTAAATATTGATGCTGCCCTTTAATAAATTATTATTGCTCCACAAAATATGCTTTGTCTTTAAGATAACTGCAACCCCACATGACAGAGAATGACATTTAATTATTCTGGACAAGTTAATCTGCATCAAAGTTGTTAGAGTTATATACATCTTCCAAATATGCAGATCATATATTCTCATTGCACACCAATTAACTTCCTCTTTCTTAACTCAGACATGGTTCAATAGAATACGTTAAAGAGTTTAACCTGGCTGGTTGATCAAGTAAAGTGCATGAACTATTATAAACTTCTCCACGTAAAGTTCAATTTTTATAGATACAAAAAATGTTATTTAATATATTCTCCTCTATCTCTTACCCTAAAAATTTGAGCAAAATTTCCTTCAAAAAAAATTTTCTGTACTCTATACTAAGTGAAAACACGTTAAATTAGTCAAGATCACAATTTTAAAGATAAGGGAATGGAAAATTGAAGATTAATATCAACTCAGATATTACAGAAAGCTAAATTATGTAATGCTCCAAATATGCCATGTCTATTTTTTTCTATTTTTTCTTTTGTCAATTATTCGAAAATTTTCTTTTGAAGTTATGTTCGGATTGACAAATAGAAATGAAATTATTTTTCGTTACTTAAATTATTTAAAAAGAATAAAATAATATTTGATTGTCTAAAATTCATGTTCCAGTTTAGAAAGTAAGATAAAATAAACATATTACTTACTAAATTTCTCATCAAACTGTTTACTCTCAGAGAATGAATCAAAACTTTTTTTTATCATTAAATATTCAAAATAAGGATGTAATTTTTTTCTTATCGTTGGTCAAGCTTAAGAAAATGAGGGCATGGTACTATGGGTTATTTCCATGAAAGATAGGCCCACATGCTAAGTTAAGGCCCGGCCTGTGCCCTAAAGCAATAATAGGCCCATCAAATTTTGGTGCATCTTAATATTTCCTTCTTTCTATGTGTGGCAAAGGTTGAGTTCCAATTTCAAGCTATAACTTCATGTATGTGAAACTAAAAGCTTCAAGGTTCAAGTAATTTGTTTTAATAAAAAAAAATATAGCATACCTTCATGGAATTGATGATAAAAACTTATATATATGGCACACTTTGCAAATCTTCTATAAAGATTAATCTATTTAAGCTTTGATTAAAATGAAGACGGACATTTGATTTGGAATACTTTAATTATTTATGTTTGTATGTAATATAAGTAGAACGGACAGTAATAATATATTTGTTTTATTTTATTTTTCTAATCCATGTTTAATTTTAATTTACTTTCTAAATATAAAACATGAGTTATATTATTTTTCTAATGTTAAATCAAGTCTGAAACACTACAAGTTCTATCAAATTTATTTTGAAAATCGTATTAATCAACTGATTTAATCAGTGAATCAATCCAGTATCCAATTTATTTAAACTCAAGAATTAGACTTCAGTTAAATCAGTCTAAAAATTCGATGAACTAATAAAAAAAATGGACAAAAAATAATAATTCACAACGGTTGAGGAAAAAAATGTTTTTAATAAAAATTCTCTATAATTTTTTTCTTTAAAAAACCTAAACTTTATGTTGTCCTCTTTTCAATTCTAAACTTCAACTTTCTATTTGTTATTGAAATTTAGATAATAATATTATACTATATTTGATTTTGATATGTATTGAAAATACTAAAAACTTATAAATATATATTCTATTTTATATATTTTTATATTATTTAATTAGTATTACTATTTATTAATATCGATTTAACAAGTAATTTAATCAACGAATATGAAGTAATTTTGTGATATTTTTTGGAACATAGGTGATGAAGGAAATATATTTTGATAGTGGAACATAGAACTCTTAAATTTGCTTTTGCTTAACACAACTTGATACTCTACCAAACAAAACAAACCACAACTTGATGCAATTTTTGGTGTTAATGGAAGGAATATGATTCGAAATGGATCCTGTGACGTTCATGCCTAACTTGATACACTTGGTATATGATATTGGTGATAATGTGTTAGCTTTACTTGAATAAATAAACGTATGTTAAAAGATTTGATTCCTCTTTAATAATAAAGAAGTGCATGATGTACACGTGAGAATTAGCCATAGATTTTTATTGTGGTCACAGTTAGTGCCTAACTTCAAATCTGTATTTTCCATTGTCGGCGATGAAGAGAGTTGAAAAAAGCTGACACGCAACTCAATGCACTCATTCTTTTGAGGCTAAGTAGGGTAAATTCTAAACCCACCATTAATAAGCTCAGTTTGCGTAACAAGTTATGTTTCCTTTATTTTATTTTTTTCTCTCACAAACACCACTACATAACTTCACCATCCAAGATATTTTTCCCAAACGTGATTCAGAATTTATTTTACAACGACCACTTCATGAACTATAAATGTTTTTCGGAAGCTCTGGAATTTATAATTACTACCCATGCTTCTTGCTGCAACTCACAGTTTTAACCATTTCTTGAGTTTGAAAAGAAAAATTAGATGATTTGTTGACCTTATTTATGTAACATCTCAAAATGATAAAGTTATTGTGATCGATCGTTGTAATGTTTATGGTATTTAGAAACCGTAACTGTAATGGTAGTGACACTGATCATCATGGTGATTATCATGTTGGTCGTGAGTATCTCAATGGATGTAACAATAATTATGGGAGCATACTCGTAGGTATCTGCAGATTTTTTCTTTTTTCATCCATGACTATGTTTGACAAGACTTTATTGTTAGCTTCTTTGATTTTACTAGTCGAAAAGGTTTTAGCTTTTCATTTATCGTGGTTGTAGAAAATAGATATTAAAAGAAACACAAATATTTCAGTATATATTAGTTAGATTTTATTATAATTTAAGATACATAATAAAATTATGACGTTTATTTAATGAAATTATTTTATTTAAAATTTAATAAAAAATATTATGAAGAAATGTTTATGAAAAAAATTATTTAAACATGTCCTAAATAGAAAAACGAATAGCTAACATTTTTTCCGTCATTCCTTAATTCATCCTCTTCCCATCAACGAAGCATACATAATGTGTCGGATTATATGATGTGCAGACAAAAAAATGGTTCAGAAAGCTTTAACTGCTTAAACGAGTTCATCCATGAACTCAACTCACAGATTATACTAACAATGATTCTTAATCATCATTCGGGAAAATTACAAAGAAGAAATGTAACAATGAAACAACATGAAGCTAGCTAGGAAGAAAAGGAAAATTGAAAAATGGATAATGTGAGGAAAGTAAAGAATGAGAAGAGTAGATGAAGTGATATCATAGCCACAAAGCCCCAGCTTGTTTGAGGATAGGAACCAATTCACCAGAAATATGAGTGGCCATGATCCTATCCAACCCTCCAAACAACTTTCCACCGATAAAAACCGCAGGAAACTGCACCTTCCCCTGCGGTGCCGTGCCATCACTCGGAACCGTTGCTTCCAATTGCGTGGCAACAGTGGCTTCATCCTTCTCCTCGACCTCATAAACGGCAGGGTTAACACCAAGACCCAGAAGCAAACGCTTGACGACGTGGCTCATGCAACAGCCTCTTCTGCCAACGACTATAATTGCGTTCTCGGAAACCATGTTGAGCACCATTGTTTCCTCTTGGGGTGAGGAAGAAGGATTATTATTATTAGTAGTATGATTGTTGTTAACAATGTTGTTGGTGTTGTTATGATGATGATGATGATTGTGGGAATGTGTAATTAATGGGAGTGGGGTGAAGGGGGTGGTGGGGTTATGGAGAGGGCGCCATGATCTGTAGGGAATTGCTTGATGCATGGTGTTGGATGGATTGAATGAAGGAAGGAGGGGTTATGGAGTTATGGAGTTATGTTAAAAATTGTGGTGATTGAAGGTTGTTGGAAGAAGAAGGTGTGGAAGAATTAATATAAGTGGTGATGAGATGAAGAATTTGAAAGAGTCATTAGTGGTTACGTCAACATAAAATTTTGTAAGTCACGCGGTGTACGTGGTATTTGGTCACCTTGTTTGTGGCTGACGTTCTAGGTTATGTCACTTCCTCTTCTCTTTTCCATTCTCTGTACGTATTGATTTGGACGGCGCCCAACTTCTCCTGCTCCATCTTTAATCCTAAATACCAAATATCTTACCTTTTTCTTATTTTAATTTTAAAAAATTTATAAAAATAACTGATTTTCAAAATAATTTTATTAATAATTATAATTTTTTTAACTTTAAACTATATAAAAAAATTATAATTTATTAACATAAATATATTAACAAATGATTTAATTTAGATTTAATAATCTTATTAATTAAATAAATTTTAATATTGTATAAAAAGTCATTATAAATTTAATTTATTTTTAAAATAGTTTAAAATATAAATTTTATACGAAATTTTTTCAACAAATATAAATGTATTAATTAAAAAAAACATATGTAAATAATAAATTTTCACCCTAAATCTAAAACCTGAGAATGAAAAGCGACAAAAGGAAAAAACAACGAAAGAAATACACATTCATAAAAAAATATTTTCCTCCTTTGATATTCAAGTAAAGTAAGAAGAAAGAAAAGAGTAGTGAGTTTCACACCAAAATTTTTTAAAAAAATATATGAAATGTATCATATAGCTTATGACCACCGCATATGTAAATAAAGTAATTAATTTATCTTTATTAGAAATATTTATATCATTTTATAAATATATTATTATCTTCGTTCTTACTTTTTTATTCTCTATTTTTTCAGCCGAATTAATAAATAATAATTTCATTTTATGTTATTCTTCATGAAAATTAAAATTATTATTTATTAAATCGAGCCGAATTTCATTTAAAATTAAAAGAAAAGTGTATGTCTAAAAAAAAGTTTAAAGTTTAATCATGGTTCACGTTTTAGTGTCGTGAATTTTATAACTTAAACTCTTTATACTAGAAGTATTCTTCTAAGTATAAATTCAACTAATGCTTTGATGAAAAACTGAAGATTCTAAAAAAATGTGACTAAAAAGGAGTAGAGAACTATATATTATTCCACATCGTCGTAATTGGACTAATCTTCAAATTGGCATCATATTCATCTATTTGTTACGCTATGTTTGGCTAAAAGTAGAACTCTTCTTTTAAAAAATAAATAAATTAATGCTCATTTTCAAATTCTAAAATATAAAATGAAGATTTTTTTTTTTAATTTTTAAAATATAAATATTTTAAACTTTTATTAACTAATTTTTTATTTCATTACTTTTGTATATAGCTAATGATTGAATCTGAAACTTGATTTAATTAATTAGAATGGTAAAAATAAGGGAATGAAAAAAAAAAAAAAAGATAGATAGCACCGTGGTACTTGAATTGAAGCTTAAAATTGTGGCATCCACAAAATGAAAGAATTAGTTGATATTGTTGTTAGTAATAAGTAAAAGCGCGTTTAATCATGAATGATGTGGAATAACAAACAGAGCACACCGGTGCCACACGTTGCTGTGCGTTGTGTCGTTGACGGAAAATATAAGAACACACAGGAATAGGATGAAGGAGTGTGACGTCAGCAGGATCCATGGCCAGGATAATGCTGTGACATGTCCTCACGTCACCGTGTCGTTAATTAACAGTTCACCTTAGCCTGTAGTATAGTGCCACGTAAGCAGCCAATGCGTTGGAATCTTTGCCCATGACCCCTACCTCTCAAGTTTGACCCTGACCTTCAAAAAATAATAATTAAAGAGATAATTTTATTTAATAATATTGTATTTTTAATTTAAGTTTATATTCTTAACATTTAAAGCATCAAATTCCAATGATTGTTTAGTAGAAAAAAAAGTTTTAGCAAAAATGTTTAATAACATTCTTTTGAATATACAATTATTAGTTAAAATTAAGTGAAATCACAAACTTCAATGGATTTTACATCTGGTTTAATAATTCTTTTATAATTTTTAATATTTTTTAGCTAATATCATAATATATTATAACATTTAGAGAATTTAAAAGAGGTACATAAGATATTTAAGTTGAATTGAACTTATAAAAGAAAATAATTTAATTTTGATGTGTATCGTTTTTATACTTGTTGAAATTAGATCACGGTACCTTTCATTACGATTGCAATGACGCTAAACGTAGCATAACTCATTAAGCTTATCCAGGAGTTACTTATTTTAGGGTAGGCAAAAGATTTAAACGCATATCTGAAATCCACATGGCAGATAATATAACAATTAAATTCAATTTACGTCAAAGGTGACGCGGTGCAACATCGATCATATCAAATAAATTGCCAATTGGCTAACATGCCCATACATGGACAGCTTAAAAGAACAAAAAATAATTGAAACTTTCTTTATGTGACGTTTTTGGTTGAATATGCAACGAATCAAACAAATGAAGAAGCTGCATCAGGTTTTAGTTTTTGTATATTTAGTTATCATAATCTTGTTGACATGGATTCTGTATCAATTAACAACTAACAACTATCATATATCAACTAGCACATGTGATATGACGGACATAATATCATAATATAATAATAGAGAAGCCATATTTTATAAACTGGCTCAGTTCATGAGAAAGTGATCATAGGCAAGCAATTAAAATTTTAATCTTCATTTCCACAACTTCCCTTCAAATATAAAGAAGAAATTACTGTTCAAGATGTCCATTCCTTTTTTTTAAAGCTTTTCATATTACTTAAACACAACTAAACTTACTTCTTTTTTTTTACTTGTTTTTTTCTCTTCTTTTCCTTCTCCTTTTTCTTCACTCCAACCAAATGCGATGTCAGTGTATGGATTGGTTTCACATTTTTTTGTTTCCTTTTAAAGGTGCGTAATTGCGAGACTTTTAGAAGCTACTCCTCCGAGCTTTGAGGTTGGACGCGCGATTGAAGCAACATATGTGATTATTCAAATGTAAATTAAGCATACACTTAGTGTCTATTTGACAAGAAAAATAAAATAAAATAAAAATAATTAAAAAATGAATGGAAATAGAAGAGAAATGGTTTTCATTCTAGAAAAAAAAAGAATAAACATCACAACCTTAAATTTTTCTTTTCTTTTTTCATCAATCAAACACGATGTGTTTCATCTATTTTTCTCTCTTTTTCACTCTATTTTTTTTTTATTAAACAAAGAGTTTTTAACCCTTTGGGAAATTTTTTTTCTAAAAGGTGCAAATGGAAAATTTAAATCTAATTTAATTTTTGTCAGAACTGAAGAAATTATGATAAATTTGAGTTAATTTTAAATTCAATTTATTCATTTATTTTTAAAAATGTACATGTAACATATTTTAATTTAAAAAATATATAAAATTTAATAATAATCCTTTTAAAAATTAAAAAGTAGAACTAAACCATTTTTGCAACAAAATGTTTGGTTTTAATTTTTATTTAATTATTATAAAATATAAAGATGTGAAAATAAAACCGTGATTCACACACAAGCGCACATAGATATATATAATTGTAGTAAACTCCTTGCCAAAAGTCAAACTATTAATTGACAAATCATGAAGGGCAAAATTGAAGTGAGCTGTCCTCAGTCAGAATCTTCTGAATTTCCCAACTAACAGCCTACAAAGGAAGGTCATTAAATATTGAAGTTTAAACACACTCTCTTTGTGCTAAAACTGAATCATTCAACTCAAATAAGAAAACAATGTGTCAAAAATAAAAAATAGAAGGTATTTGGTTCATGTAACGTAAATAAACCATCCTAAGATTTGATTTTGATAACGAGCACATTCTGCTATTGAGTAATGATAAACTGGTTTCAGCAGAATATTTTCAATAGACAAATCGCTAACATGCATCCGTCGAAAAAAAGTAATTCATATTTTTTGCACAAGAATCTCTTTTAAATAGATATTAGAGCTTTCATGCATCATAGGGACAAGGTTTGCTCCTTAGCTCTCGCTGTGTAATTAGTTGGCTGGCATTGTCCTGGGCAATCACAGCTTTTTCAGAGTTTCGTGTATGACTGAAGGTAAAATACTTTCATTATAATTTTTCTCCAAGGGTCCGATAAACCTTGGGTAATTGGTTAGGCAAAGGGCGAGTATGAACTCGAAGTCCAATGTTCATCTGTATAACATGCATGTCCAATTAAAAAAGGCTCAATCATATACATGTTAAAATCGTTAAAACATGAAATGTTTGAAATCAGATTCTGGAAACCAAACATACTTTTTTACTTAAATGTGTCAATTGACACTTCAAACATCCTATCATTCACAGAGGAGCTAAAAAGAGCACAGAATAGCACAGGACAGTGGGAGAAAGGATAGTATGCACAGATAGTGATGGGAAGTGTATCGACATTCGACACAGATACCTTCACCCATCAGAAACAAAGGCTAAGCTTGAAAAGGCAAATCGGGGATTAGAGTATGGGATACTGATAAAGAATTTGCATAAGATATTTAGACTAGACGTCTAACATTTTCAAAATTCAGAACTAAATGACTTTAAAATACCAAATAGGAGGCTATGCAAATCTGTTTCCATCATGTCAGATTAGGGTGCACCTGTCAGGTTCTATAGTTGTTAAGCAGACTTGAAATGAGATAGATGTTTATCATCAGGATCCAACACTTATAGTCTCAATGCTAGGGCACTAGTTTGGAATGTATTCAACTGGATGAAAGAACAAATATTCCAAAAGATCCAAATTATTATTAAATCTTATAATTTGAACTTGGCAAGGTAAATCTTTACATCCAGAAACTAACTTTACGCACCAAAAAAGAAATTTACAAATAGCAGCCACTAAAAATATAAAATATTACTTCCGCAATCTAGATTCAAGTAAAAACTGGTATCAAAATCCCTATATAAAATAGCATGTCTAGGAAAATTTAAAATAAACTAATATGAATGCCCTTTATACGATCTGATAACAATTATGTTTTATGTTTGTGGCAATTATGTCGGGTGAAACATAATGGGACAAACCTAAGGTGAGAATATTACTTTGTTAACTACAGTTATGTCCAGTTACAATAATGTATTTAACAGACACAATAATGTCCACACATGCAAACCATCAAAAAAGGAATGAAGGGTCAAAAGTCCTTGTGCAAATCAATAGGAAAGTAGCAAAGATACTCAAATCAATTTCATTTCCAATAATACAATGTGAATCAGATCAGATTTCTTTTTGTAGGAAGGGGGCAGGATAATGGTTGTAAGAATTTGAGACAAAAACCATATCTTTGCAACAACACACAAATCTTAAAAAAACGTATTTACCATCTGTACACGACTCCCAGATGTACTCTCAACTGGATGGGGTAGAGTACGGATGTCCTAGATGACTGGCCTCTGAAATCAGGGAATTTATAAAGTGAGTCCCTTCCGCATAGACCTGCATATTAACCAACATAACAATTTCACGACCAACACCAGAACAGAACTTAAAACATTGCCCACACTTCAAATGAGAAGGTAAGTAGCTCTTTTGAAGAACATCAACCATAACAGGAGTGCAAAAAATCATTGATACGGAATTATAGAAAAATCAGAGGGGAACCTCTGATACAATGTAAAATTATTAGAAGAAGAATTCAAAACTATGACAATTGATGGATCAGAGCTCCTTGCATGATGAAAAATAAGACACTAGAGACTATAGCACCCCTTTACAGAGGAAGAATCAGCTTCTCCATCTAGCCAAATAATTTTTACTCTTGTTGTCTCATGCCCGTCTTCGGTTACTCACCCTAAGCAAATAATCAATCTCCCTCTCCTCCTTTTGCATGATTCTCTTATCCCCCTCTCCGTTCCCCTGTTACCACTTGTCCATTCTGTTACACTCTCCTCCTTTTGTTTCTTAGGCCCATTTACTCCCTTTTCTATTCCCATTCCCTCTCTTCTCCCTCTCCTTGTACTTTGGGCCTATCAAAATGCTTGATTCCACAGTTCATAGGAGATTCCAACCAAATAATAAATCTTAGAATGAAGAGAGAAAACAAAAATCAACTCAAATGGGCTACAACATGCCTTACCCACAGGTCCACCACAAAGGCCAAGCTGATTCTCCAAATAAAACAACTAAATCATTAATACCAACCCTACAACAGGAAAATGGTAAATTAAATGATATTCAACCCACAACAGTAGACCACTATCCCAATCAAAATATGAATTGCCATACACGGGGACTTGATCACAGCACAACAAATAAGATGAGAATGAGACAGTAATTAATGAAAATAATTTAGCATCATGCCAGCACGAACTGAAAGAGGCAACTGATGCCAAGAATAACTATGGAAATTAAACAGAGGATCTGAATTAAAACTTAAAATTCCTCTACTATCAACAATCCAACATCCAGAAACACAACAGGTTATTTAGCATAAAGAGAACCCCATTTCAAGTGTATAAGGGAAGCAATCAATCTATATTTACTAATTTCAAGGGTATCAGCAATGCAATCAATCTGTAATTGCTAAGTGTACAAGCAATGCAGAGTGGCCTACCCCAAAACTGCTATATCATCATAGTCGCTAGTGCGATGGCAGCCATACTAAAGATTATATGTACAAGATAAATAATTTATAATTTACACAATACACATATTTGTGCTTAAAAATAAAATTTATCCAGGATTAAAATATATTGGTAATTAATAATCAAACAACATATTTGTGACCGATGCTACTTGTACACCAGATTATTTACTGTTTTATATTCAAAACTCAATTTGGATGGAAATTTTTTAAGGCATTGATAACTAAATGCTTAAATTTAATTTAAAATTTTTCATATATGATACTCTAACCTATTTTCCTTATCATGAAAAATTCAGTAAAATTATGAGCAGCAATTTAAATCTTGAAACACAAATATTGCAAAAGAAAGATAAGAACATTAAAGTAAGATGTAATAGCATATACATATAACCAATATAATATCCACATTTAGCATTCGTAGTCCACGTTCTAAATGGATTCCATGCAAGCCTCTATAGTAGATCATCCAATTGCATCCTTAATCTCGATAATTCATAGTAAGATCTAATACTCAACATCATCATATTATATAAGCATTGCATGCCACTATGGTAATTCAATTCAATCTACATGCTAAAACTACACTCTTCGAATTCGATAAAAAATCAACGCTAACCTCATCATCTTCAGCCGCTCTAAACTATCCTTAAGCACAGCATCCAGCGAAATGAAAACGGCTTGCCGTCCATTCTCATCGGCGCCAAAACTCGTGGTTCGAAGAACAATCTCCCGCGTCCACTTCGCACTTTTTCTAAATCGCCGCGTCCACGTCACAGCAAATCCTGTAATGTAAGACGACGTCGTGTTGAAAAACTCGAAAGCAAGAGATGCGACGTAATGGAGTGAGGAAGAGAAATTAGATACCTGGCATGTGCGACGGCGTCGTTTTGAGTGCGGAGAATGTGAGCGAAGAGGTTTCGTTTAACGGAGAGAAAGGTGTTGTCGAAGAATCATAGCAGAGGAGGTTCTCCGGTGGCGACCAATAACATTACGGAGCTATAAAACATTTGAATATTTATATTTTTTTCTCATTTAATTATACTGGTTTTACCTTTTGGTTCCGTAAAAAAATATTGTTTTGTCTTTATAGAACTTTTAAAAAAATTAAATATGTTTGAGTTCATGTAATAAATTTTATCATTTTGATTTTTTAATTTTCTTTTATTTTGATCTCTCAAATCTTAAATTTTACTATTATAATATTTATTATTAGACTTCAGTCCATTTTATTGACGTAGCTAATGAACGCTTTTGGAAATACGATTCATATATTTTGGTATTCTTATTAGAAAGATTTCCCGCGCAGCAGTTCTTCTATACCAACTTAGCAGCACCGCGCTGCAATTGGCATAACAACCGTAAGTTGGCCCAACCCAGTCGTCTCATACTAGGGTTGGTTCCTTGCAGTCCTCTCATCTACGGTGCTGTTTCCATCATCATAATTGCAGCAGGTTGGATATAAAAGATCAGATTATTACAATATCCAGAGCCTGTGTTCAAATCTTATCATGGCCTTTTCTTTTCAAAACAAAAATTATTGTAAGTGCTGCTGCAACATGACCAAATGATATACTGTAAAATTTAGTGGTTTAAAACATCTTCACCAGATAGGCTGAGTTGGGCCAATCATTAGGCCTGGCCCTGACCTGACTTTGGTTAAAAACATAAAGCCCGAGTTTGGCACATTTACTTGTCATAGGTATTTTTAAACGGTCTTACCTAACTTGCATGAAGGCTTAACCTAGCCTACGAACATGTTTAAAAGTCTATTCCATTATAATGCTTTTAAAATACTATTAGACTTTTTGTCCTTAGAAGTCCAATTAATAGTTTTCTTATGGGATCATGTAATATATGTCTTGTGTGTATATTACATACATGAAAGGAAAATTTTGAAGAGAAAAAATAGGAGATGAAAGAATTGAAGATTCTATTGGTGAGTTGTAGAAAAGACTTTATATGCTTGATGGAATGGTTAATGAGATGACAGGAAAATTTAGAAGAAAAAAATGGCAATATTGAAAGAAACAAGAAAATGGTTAACATTTGTTATGGTTGTTCACATATGATTATTTTGATTTTATTTGTGTTGTTTACTGTGTAATAGGTTTTGTTAGCGCCATATTGTAGGAATCATGTCTTATGAATTAGTATGTCGGCATGAAGGGTTGGTTTAATGTATTATGTTATCAATTTTTTATGGAGCGTTATCCATTCAATTTAACGTTTTAATGTTTTGATAGGAAGGAAGTGTTATGGTATTTAGTTCAAATTAAATTAAATTAATTTTTATTATATTATACAATAAATAGTTTTATGTAGCCCTTTGGTTTATTAATTGAAAAATAAGATAAGAATCTCTAATGAACTACATCATTAAATAGAAGATTAAAGAATAATCTCAAATCAGTGTTATCATAGAATGGAAATAAAGTATTTAAAATTAATTACATCAATTTTCAGTTAAAATAATTCAAAATTAATTACATAAAGTCATAGTAATTTAAGAATTCTAATAAATGGACATTGGTCTGTTTACAAAAAATAATTCTAGAAAAAGTTTTTACGCAGTCCATTATCAGTTTAGTTCCACTACGGGAAAGCACATAGAAAGTTGTGCAGTTGTCATGGCTTCAATTGATGGGTCCACCTTGTTTACATTTCATCTTCAATTTCCCCTATTTAAATGTATGCAAGATATGCCTACCAAACCACAAAAGTTTAACTGCATAAATGTTGCTCCGAAACAACTATAAATTTTTCAGTCTACATCATGTGACTAATCTAATCTTCTTGGCTTAGGCATAGTATCTCCCTTATACTTTGCCAAATTTTCCTATAAATTAGCATAGAATTTCTAATCCATTCTCACATAGTGATTATTGGTTTTGCCCCTTGCTGCCAAAATAATTATACTAAAAATGATTTCCTTAGCTATTTTCTTTGCATGTTGTGTAATTCCAAATGTTACCAGTAGTAGAATAGTTGCTCCTTACATAACCTACTATATCAATTTTGCATTTGTTCTTCAGTTCATCTTTTCCACCATAACATTTGTTTCTTGTACGATAGTTGCTCCTAAATTTATTTCTTGCATTTTTCTTGAAATATCTAAATTCAAATATCCAAATTCTGGCTTTAGATTTATTTCTTGTATTTTTTCTTCAAATATCTAAATTCTAATATCCAATTCTAGTTCAGGTAGTAGAAGAAAAAATTATAAAAATTAGAGATTGAAACCGAAATTTAAAACTTTTCGAAGACTAAAAATCATAAACCAATATCTTATATCTTGCAAGACAAAAGATAATAATTAGAAAATTAAATACTAGTATTTATTTACACTTCATTTGTAGACCATCATGTTCATGACAAATTTATAGGAAAGAGTTAGAGTTATGTGAAGTTTTCTCTATTCACGACATTTTAACAGGGAAGGGGTCCTCTCAAGTGGAAAAACAAAACACCGGAGCTGGCTGTGTTACAATGCCATCATTTATTTTGTTAAATGTCACTTTAATATAACATGTTTAATCTCATAGAGTAGTAATCTCTCACTATTCAGATCAGAGAATTTATTCCCGATTATAATTATACCCATATTGTATTGATATAACAGTTTATCTCAATAAACTCAAAATAATGTAAATGGTATTCAGAATTTACAATTAGGCGCATTCATTATTTAACCTAAGCCTTTTACTGTCAGGTGTTAACCTAAGCCTTTTACTGTCAGGTGTTAACCTAAGCCTTTTAATGTCAGGTGTTAACCTAAGCCTTTTACTGTCAAGTGTTAACCTAAGCCTTTTACTGTCAAGTGTTAACCTAAGCCTTTTACTGTCAAGTGTTAACCTAAGCCTTTTACTGTCAAGTGTTAACCTAAGCCTTTTACTGTCAAGTGTTAATCTAAGCGTAACAAATCTAAGCGTAACAAGTACGAATTATGGACGATGTTACAATGTTCCGTTTTAAATCAAAACTTCTAATTCATCGCCCAACAGGTAAGATTTATTAAGAAAAAACTTCAACCGTGAAACTTATTACAGTCAACAAAATAAAATTAGGATGCAAACTCAAACTAAAGGGTTACCGTTGAGTGGTCTGATGATGTCAACTATAACTGAATTTGCGAAAAACATATCAAGAAATGCATACTGGAATTGATCTTTTACACGCTAAAAAGAAACAAGCATGCTAACTGACTCACTTTCTGCTTGGCTCTAAATTCATCTTCTGAAGATTCAACAACAGATCATCTGAATTCAGGTAAACTTTGTTTGCCGCGTTTGATATAGTATGTGCAATCTCTCTAGCTGCTTCTATCTTCCGCAGCGTGATAAAAGCTGGATTGTTGGCAATAGCTTGTCCAATCAGTTGGGCACTTTTTGCTTCACCCTGTTCATTAAAGGTTCGTAACAAAGGTCAGCACTGACTACTTACGAAGCAAAACTATAGTTAACACAATATATACTAAATTTAAAGTCTCACTTAAACTTGACAGGCAGATTTATGAACAGGTCATTTGTTTTGTTACCAAAGAAGACGTAATCAGAATAATGGCAGTATAGTTTACCCAGCAAATAACACATTACCATAATATACAATCTGTATCGGAAATATAAAAATTGAACCAACTTCTTCTAAGCATCACAGCAATAACTGTATCTAAGCATTATTAACTTATCATCACCTGAGCTCTAATTACAGCACTTTTCTTGTCTTGCTCAGCTTTTTCGACGACAAATTTAGCTCTTTCAGCTTCTTGTGCAGCCACCTGCTTAGCTTCAATTGCTGCAGTAAATTCCTTGCCAAAAGTCAAACTAGTAATTGACACATCATCAAGGACAATATGGAAGTTAGCTGCCCTCTCAGTCAGAATCTTCCGGATCTCCCTACTAACAACCTACAGAGATTAAGATCAGCTAAAATATTAAAGTTTAAACGAACTCTCTTTTTGCTAGAATTGGATATTACAACTCAAATAAGGAAACATTCTGTGAAAAATAAAGAAAATAAGAAGAATGTGATTCATGTAAACAAACCATCCTAAAATTTGATTTTGATGACATACACATTCTGCTAGAGTAATGATAAACTGATTTCAGCAGAATATTTCAATAGACACAGCGCTAACATGCATCCATTGCAAAAAAGAATTCATGTTTTTTACACCATCTCAGCAACTAGCAATCTCTTCTAAATAGATATTAGAGCTTTCATGCATCATATGGACATGGTTTGCTCCTTACCTCTCGCTGAGTAATTAGCTGGCTGGCATTGTACTGGGCAACCACAGCTTTCAGAGTTTCGTGTATGATTGAAGGTAAAACCCTTTCATTATAATTCTCTCCAAGGGTCCGATAAACCGTAGGTAATTGGTTAGGCAAAGGGCGAGTAAGAACTCGAAGTCCAATTTTCACCTGTATAACAAGCAGGTGTGATTAAAAAAAGATCAATACTGTACGGTTAAAAATTTTAAAACATGAAATGTTTTGAAATTGGTTTCTGGAAACCAAACATATTTTTACCTAGAAAGTGTTAATTGAAACTTCCAACATCATATCATTCAGAGGAGCAAAAAAGGGCACAGAATGGGCCAAGTCAGTGGGAAAAAGAAAAGCATGTAGATAATGATGGAAAGTGTATCAATGCAGATGCCTTCACCCATCAGAAACAAAGGCTAAGCTTAAAAAGCAAAATTGGGATTAGAGTATGAGATACTAATGAAGCATTTACATAAGATATTTAGACTTTAAAGCCATCAATCAGATGTCTAACAGTTTCAAAATTCAGAAAGAAATGATTTTAAAACACCAAATGGGAGATTACGAAAATCTGTTTGCATCATTTCGGATTAGGGGGCACTTCTCAGGTTCTAAAGTTGTTAAGCTAACATGAAAATTGAGATAGATATTTATCATCGGTATCTAACACTTGAATCCCAATGCTAGGGCACTAGTTTGGAATGTATTCAACTAGATGAAAGAACCAATATTCCAACAGTTCCAAATTATTATTAAATCTTATAATTTGAACTTCGCAAGGAAAATCTTCACATGCAGAAACTAACTTTATGCACCAAAAAAGAAACTTGAAAATAGCAGCCGCTCAAAAAGTAAAATATTGCTTTCACAATCTAGATTCAAGTAAAAACTGGTATCAAAATTCCTATATAAAATAGCATGTCTAGGAAAGTTTGAAATAAACTAATATAAATGCACTTTATACAATCCGATAACAATATGTTTTATGTTAGTGGTAAAACATAATGGTCAAATATCAGGTGAGAACATTACTTTGTTAACTACAGTTGTGTGCAGTTACAATAATGTATTTATCAGGACACAACAATGTCCACACATGCAAACCTCCATCAAAAAAGGAATGAAGGGTCAAAAGTCCTTCGGCAAATCAATTGGAAAGCAAGATACTCAAACCAATTTCATTTCCAAGCATACAATGTGAATAAGATCATATTTCTTTTTGTATGACAGGATAATGGTTGTAATCTCTGCAACAACACGCAAATCTTTGCAAATCGTATTTACCATCTGTAGATCACGACTCCCAGATGTACTCTCAACTAGATGGGGTCGAGCACGGACATCATAGATGACTGGCCTCTCAAACCAGGGAATTACAAAGTGAGTCCCTTCGGGATAGACCTGCATATTAACCAACAAATCAATTTCATGACCAGCACCAGAGCAGAACTTAAAACATTTCCCATACTTCAAATGAGAAGGTAAGTAGCTCTTTTGAGTAACATCAACCACAACAGAAGGAGTGCAATAATCATATTCGGGTAACAAACTAACTATCATGAAGCACTAAAATGCAGTAAATAAAAAACCAAGACAATTTTCAATTTCATTCATATAATATGGCGAAAATGTAACCTTTTCTTTGACACCAACTAGACGGTTGAAAACAATAGCTCGGTGCCCTCCTTCAACATTGTAGAGACTATTAGAAGCTGCATACAAACCAATTCCACCAATAATCCCAAACTTGAGCAGCGCAGAAGCCGCACCACCATTTGGAACATTCGGAAATTTCATGTTCTTTATATTCTTCATATCCATATTTTAACCTAATTCAACAGAAATGCATATGCAGAGAAAGTCATAAACAGTCGCGGATATCAGAGGAAAGTGAACACAAGCACTTGTTCAAAGATCAATGATCTTAAAAGCAGAAAGGAAAGAGAAATGATTATCCAGGGAAAAATATTAATCGAATTACATGAAAATTCTCAACAGTTGAGACAAAATAGAATTGAAAATCAAGTTGATCGAGAAAGAACTCGAGCTAGATCGAGTAACGAGATGCTCCGGGGAAATGGAAAGGGATATACCTTAGAATTCCGATGGACGCCTATGACAATGAAGGGTTTGAGGTTGTCGTGGGGTTTATGCAGCGTTTGTGTAGGGTTTAAACTTTTCCAACAAGAAAGAAAACCGAACAGTTCACACGCGGCACGTGAGAAAGAAAACTAATTGGATTGGGCCAATTGGGCTTTTGGAACGCCATAGGCCCAATGAATAAAAATAATAGTTTTTGTGACTTATAGATATCCCTTTGCTTCGTTGGAATACATGTCATATTGCATATTCACAAATTTGAAACATGAATAAATACAATAAAACATGTTTAAACGAATTAATATCTATTTTTGTTTCAATTTGGGTTAGAGGATAGAAACAGCGGAAATAAAAATAGAAAATAATTAAGTTGAAAAAGAAAAATAGGTAAGAAATAAATTGAATGTTTAGTTGTTTTACTTGGGATAAATATTAATGAGAAATAAAGTAAAAAAATATTTTAAAAGTTATATAATTTGATAATCAATAAAATATTTGTATAAATAATACCCATGAAAAACAAAATTTTGAAAGTTTTTATATATTAATTGATTAAAGTTATTGTAAATGAAATAATTAATAATTTTTTATAACCCATTAAATTATATCTTTGGAATGAAATTTAATAAATTACGTTATTTAAGTCCATTTTGCTTTCGAGTGGAATAAGTCAATTTATGATCTACATTCAAGCTAAAACTATCTTAAATAACTTCAAATTTCCACTTCTGAAATCAGATCCAATACTTGAAATATCAAATCTAAATGATAATTTAAATGAAGGAAAATAAACTTTGAAACTTCGTTTTATCATTAACGTTAGTCCAAAAAAATGGATGTATGACTACACAATTTTGATAGACACATAAAATAATGTATGAATTATAATGTTATTGGATGTTCATGTCATTAGAAACCAAAAATGTTTTTTCTTCTTCTTCTTTTACCATTTTTTTTCCTTTCAAAACAAAATCTCATATATTTTTTTTTCTTTTACCAAAAAAGAGAGTCAAATTCACATTAAATTTAATTTAAGTAATATTTGAAAGAGGGAATTAAAGTATTAAAAATGTTAAACCTAGGGATGTCCAAAATATTTGTTAATCATGCTTGAATCTTCACAATATACTACCATTAGACTATTAACCAACTTGCATCGTGAACCTTTGATTTTTGGGTGTATAGTAATTCATTAACTATATTCACAAGTGTTATTTTAGTATAGCATTATTGATGGTGAGCATGTTAATCAAATATAGTATTTTATTTTGTTCACAGTAATTAATAATTAATCTTGGATAATTTGAGATTAGAATAGTGCATTCTCAATTTGAAAAAAGATTCGTATATTTTTAGGGTCAAGGCTAATAATGTGGAAAAGAAGTTTAAGTCATTAGATGTATTAATTTATTAATGGAGGATTAGAGAATTTTCTTGTTTATTTTTTTTATATTTCTTTTTTCTCGTCGCCCAACCCAGAATCACCATCTTCAAATGCTCACGAGAGAGAAAAGATTCTAAAAAACTTGGTAAAGATGAAAAGAAAAAATCATAACCCTCCATTAAAAAGTTTCATGTCATGTGTTGGTTAAACAACTTTGAAAACCGGTGGGTTGTGTAAATTATAATGTTAATTTTACCTAACTAAAAATATTGGTAATTAAAATGTATTCAAAATAATGATTAAATTGTCAAAAATTAATGTAAAAAAATGATGAGAAAATATGTTGCCAAGACACGTTATTGTATTTTTTAAATAAAAACAATTTACTTATTATTGCCAAGACACATTCCTTGAAGAAATTCATGCAATGATAGAGACGTATATTCGTAAAAAGGAAAAACGTTACGAAACAAATTTTATACTTACTTTTTTGTTTTTTACTAGTTAGCCTTTTATTTATTTATACATGGCCCCACATTTTGTAGCAAAAACTAATTTAGCATTTGTTATTCCCTTCAAAATATATATTCTTGCTATACATATATCATTGAGAGAATAAGTGTATGATTGGACATTATCAATTTATCAGAAAGAAAAAGAAAACTTGTGCGGTTAATTATTGGACGGAAATAAATAATAATAATAGTTTGATTTTAAAATAGTATTAAAATTTGAATAATGAATTGAAAAGAAGAGGCGAAGAAATTTAAAAAGAAAAAAAAAAGAAAATTAATTAAATTAGACGTTTATTTCATCGTAATCAAGTGTAATACAAAACACTTAATCAATTTTAAAATAACAATTTTTTAACATGGTAACACATTAATTAAAATTTAAAACTATTGGTTTGATATAAAATCATCAAAATCGTATTTAGATATTGCTGAAAGAAAAAGCTTAGAGATTGAAAAAAAAAATTCTGAAATAGAAGAATTATAGAACAACCAGTAAATACATGTAGGAAAGAAAGAAGCATTAAATACAAAGAATGAGAGGCTGAATCAAACCCAACACAGTTCCTTTTGCGAGTAGAAGAGAAAAGAGAGAGATTCACAAAAAAAAAAAAAAAAAAAAAAGTGCGAAGTTTTCTCAAGAGAGAGCTCCCATGCAGATTAACGCAACTCCAACGATAACTCCCAACCCCACGTTCCTCCCCGCCGCAGCATTAACATTCTGCCCCTCACCGGAGGGAGAAGGAGCGCCACCGGCCTTCCCAACGGTCGGAACTTCAGGGCTGCTTTTCGGAGACTTGGGAGACGGAGCCGCGGAGGGGGACTTTGCTCCGAAGAGCTCCGAAGGCAACAGCACTTTGTCGACCTGGTAAACCGCGAGCGGAAACTGCTGCCTGAGGGCGTTGTTGACCTGCGTCTCGACCACTCCGGTGGAGACATTCACCTGGTTCCCTTGGCCGGTGAAGTTGAGCCCCCATGAGCCTTCGCTGCCGGAGGCTTGCGTCCTGACGGGGTTGCTGACGGTCAAGAGATCGGAGAGAGAATAGTACTTAGGAGTGACATGGTAGAGAATGAGCTGCACTTTCTGCTCATCACTGAGATGGTTGAGAGCCCCAGATTGAAGGTTCTGGAAAGCGTTGTCGGTGGGCGCGAAAAGCGTGAACCCTTGTGAGTTTGACTTGAGTTGACTCTCGATTTGGGTTAGTTGTTGCGTTTCTTTCAGGAGACGGATTAGCGTTGTGAATTGGCCACCCTTTTCGAGGATGCCAGTGAGGTTGAGGGCGGCGGAGGAAGGTGCGGGGGCTTGGGCTTGGGCCTGGGCCTGAAGAATGAGGCAGAATGAAGTTAAGAGGATGAAAGTGAGAGAGTTGAAGGCCATGAGTAAAAGTGTGAAGCAATAGAAAGCAGGGATGGAATGAGAAATATGTGGTGGTGTGTGGAGAATAGAGGGGGATTTTATTTGGCTTTGGTGTTGGTGTTGGTGTTTGGTTGTTGAGACTTTGTTGGCATGAGCTGGCTCGTGGCTTGCAAATAGCAATAAGAAATGGCTTGGTTGACAAATGAGAACCAGAAAATGCACAAAAAGTTAGAGGGAGAGTGGTAGGACATGGAGAACAATTTGTGAAGGGGACAGCTTGAGGAGAATCGTCTCTTGTTGTTAGGAAAGAGAAACATTATTAAAGAATCAAAATGCACAAAGTTTCTTATACTCTTTTTAATGAAGAAGTTAATTTTTCAGGAAGAGATGGAGTCAAACCTAATGTTTCCAATTACAAAACTTAATGCACTACTTTAGAAGCTACTACCACTCATCTTTCTTGGATCACACATGCACTGTTTATTAAATTTATCCTGTTACTAGTGTAAACATTTTTATATTATTGACTGTTTAAAAAATAGTTTAGATATAAAAATGTTAAAATACTTTTTATAAAAAATATTAATTCTTAATGGTAATATAATAAAATATGTAGACAGGGGAGACATTTTAAGTAAGACATGGAGAGACAGATATGAAGAGAAGAGAAGAGAAGAGAAGAGAAGAGAAGAGAAGAGAAGAGAAGAGAAGAGAAGAATAGTCTATTTGTTATGAAAAAGAAAGAATATAAAGAATGAAAGTGAAACAGCTAACATCAAATTTTACAATAAGAAATGAATTTTAACGTGGCAGCAATCATAGGAATACGTGGCCAAGCATAAAGCAACGGAAATGAAATGCAATTTGTAAAAATAGATCAAGTCAAACCTAATACACTTACAAACTAATTGAAGTACCTCTCTGCCATTAAAACTATTAGATTTAAAATAATATTCTTAAGAATCTTGTTAAATACATTATTTAATATATGATCAAATTTTCAGATTTTTAAGTTATGTTATCGTTGATAAATTTCATTATTATTTTTTATTATAATAACTTTTTTTCATATTTTTATAATTATTTTATTTCTTTAATATATAATCTTACGTATTTTAATAGGAATAAATTTGATTTTAATATATATATATATATATATTTAAATTTTCAATTTATTATTGTTAATATTCATGAAAAATTCAAATAGAAAAAGAAAGATATATAATGTGATGAAAAAGAAAAAAAAAATAATCGTTGATATATAAGTGATGAAAAGAGGTAGAAAATATAAATTATATATATATAGAAAAAAAAAAAAGTTAAGAAAGAACAAGTTAATTGCTATATATGGTTTAAATTTAAACATAATTGTGGAATGTGTAAGGGTGGAAATAATTGATGACGAAATGATTATGTGAAAGAAGGGCGTTGAAGAATATACATCGTATGGATGTGCTAGTTGGGAGTTTGGACAAGGAACAGTTGTAAAATGGTGTTTGGCAGGCTGGCATATGTAGACACAACACATGGGATAACATTAAGCACTAAATAATCAATTTGAAGACATTATTATGCACCATTCAGTGAGTATCATTGTCACAAACACAGTGATACAAAATCTGATTAAGCTATTATGTACTCACTTCACCCAATTTAATACACCAAAGTTCATCACTCAATGTTGTTTTCTTGTATCCCATAGTCAATATTCTACATCAATTCACATTTCAGTACCACCAGAAAAGTTCCTTCAAATAATTATTGTCGCCAAATGTTATATATTCTTAGAGATGTTTATATTTAAACTGCTTTCTTTCTTATTAAGAATTGTGTCTGTTAAGCATCACGTGGTTATATTATATATATATCACACATTGTTTGGTGTACAATAAACTACACCAAAGAAAAACGGAAAACAAGGACCAGGCCAGGATTCTTATTGGGCTTATATTGGGCTGGATGCGTGATTAGATAAGATGTGGAAAAGCCGGTAAAATGGGAAGGCCCAAATTTTTAAGGAAAAGAGAATCGGCATTCCCACAATTGAATGATTGTTGATGCAGTTGATTGAACAATTTGATTTGGTTTGATCTCTTGCATCTCGCGGAAGCCATTGTCGATCTGTTGTGCTTTCTGGAAGGCGGTGGATGGCAAAAAACAACAAGTACGCCTCTATTAACTTCAACCACATCTACGAGAAAACCACAGCGAGTAACCCCCATAATAGGAACCCTCCTCATTCATCTTCCTCTTCCTCCTCCTCCTACTCCTCCGCCTCCTATTCCTCCGTCTCCGCCCCCAACAAATCGCATGGCCGCATCCTCGTCCTAACCCGACCCACCCCCAAACCCATCACGCCTCCCTCCCCGCAACCCCCCCCCCCGCCACCCGACCCGATCCACCACACCCAGTCCCGCTCCGAACCGGGATCGGACGCCATCTCGCTCCGTCCACTCGGTCGAACCGGGACCACTTCGTCGCTCCCTGTTCTCAACCACGACATCAAGGACTTGCCCTCTCCGCAGCCCAAGAGCGACAAGTTCGTGCCGCCGCACCTCCGGCCCGGGTTCGTGGCCAGGGAGGAGACGCCACCTGGGCCGGACTCGCTTCGGCCCAACGGGCGGCCCAAGTCTGGGGGTGGCCATGATAGGATGAGAAGGGCTGTACCGGATGCGGGGATCATGGGCCGCGGGAGTCGGCCCAGTTCCAGTGGATGGTATGTTATCGTTGTTGCTTGTTTGTTCTTTGTTATTCCTTTATTTATCCCATCGTTTTGTGTTGAGGGCTGTCTTTTTGTGCTGGTAGGCTGCACCAAAACCATTGACAATATTGTTCAATCTTTTGTTTACATGGATTATTACTTTGATGATTGTTGTAGCTAGATGAGAATTTTGCTGGGCCTTTTTCAGAGTTTTGATGTTTTATATATGTTTGGAGAAATTTACTACCAGAAAAATAGATTAAAAAATGAAATCTGTTTCTCCTTAAATTTAAGTTTATGCTGTGTGCTAATTTGTAGAAGCTATTTGTTGTTAGCCTTTTCAAAATCTGATTTTTAGTTTTTATGTAAACGAATTTTAATTTATGAAAAATAAGTTTTTCTTCTAAAAATGCTTACAAAAGTTTCTTATAAACAAATCTTTAATAAGGTTTTATATCTTAAAGATGAACAGAGTAATAAAAATGTTTTAGGTCTTGTTTGGATTAAATTTTCAACCGGTAGGGGGAGGTTAAAATGAATTAATCGTTTAGTTTTCTAGAAGTTCTCTAATCTAATAAGTTGTATTATGTGTCTTAAGGTGATGAGAGTAATAAAATGCTTTATAAGAAGAACTGAAGTTGTTTCTATTCAAGGTTCTTCGATTTATTGATGTTCATGATAGATTAGTTAACTTGAGAATTGTGGGGGTGGATGGCATGGGGAAAATTTGTACTGTGGTCCACTACTACTGCTCTGTCAACGAATCATATAACAGAAACATGTTATTATTTATGGTTGTCACACATGACATAAAAATAAGGGATGTGCTCTGTTTACGGTGTTTTCATTGGAAGGACTCGAGGCTTACAATTTTTGAAGGAACAAGATATATAGATTGTGAATTGTTTGTTTATTTCTTACTTTTTGGTTCTTCGTCAATACCTGAGTTGAGCATATTTTTGTAGGAGCAACGTATAACTGTATGGGTATATTGATCATGGTGCATATAGATGATGGGTTTGTGACCAATTTGTCAGTAAGGTGACCATGTAACTTTTTTTTATTATTTATACAAACTTTCCATATGTATAATTTACTATGAAGAATGATTTAGGTAGGTAGATGATCTTCTCAATATACATTCATAATATGCTATATTGAACTTTTCATTTAATATTTTTATCCATAATGTGTAAAAGGGCAGCCTAGTAGTACGACAAACTGTGGACATTGAGTCATGATAAAATATGTGAATGGAATGAGATTTTCAATGTTTACTTAGTATTTGCGTGGCTTTGAGAAAAATATGTTCTATGCAGAATGGTTATGAAGTTGAATTCTTTTCCGAGGACGAAGACGAACACATTTTGCTACAGAGATGGGTTCTCTATACCAATTCAGTGCACTTTGTCTCTCTGGAACTGACATCAATTTTCCCAAGATGGCATCTTAAATCACTGAAGACGAAAACTGACCAGGTGGCAGATTTTCAACACATAGCGTCCCAACTTATAGCCAAATTTGTTGTGCTCGTAGAAGGCTTTAACACCCAAGTTCTTCTGTTGGTGTTTGGCCCTCTTCTAACACGTGCCAATAGAGTGTAGAATTTATATACATATTTTCAATTCCTAGCTAAACTATTTTTTTACTGTGTTTGAAAGACATGCCTTCTGTACTTTGAGCATATGTTTTAGAAGAGATTCTGATCGTTTTTATTGTTGTCTTTACTTGTTGCAGCTTGAATGTTAATTGAGCCAAGGTCCATTCATTCATTAGTTAGACACTGGCTTGTTTTTTCAGTTCCTATAAATGCTTTACTTCAAATTTTCACACAAGGTTGTTGAATATAGTGAAACCTGAAGAAAGTGTACCTCAACAATAGAATAGGACTCCTTTATGAAACTAATAGATAAGATTTCCATAGAGGCCAATAATCAGAATCATAAGTGATTACCAATAATAGATCAAACAGTAGCTGAACAGTGACTGCTGCTGCATTTTATTTTATAAAAATTTAGATGAAGCCTACAATTATTTTATGATGTTGATTGTTTCCTCAGCATGTCATCACATTTTCTATATTGTAAAATCGTGTGGTCATTGTCAAATGTCATATTGGTATTTTTCTTAGCCGTCCAAAAGTCTGCCATTTTCATTAACATTTTAATCTTTGTCAACCAAAGTGCTGTTTGAGGTTCTCAAGACTTTTTTATTTTTTTCATTTAAACAAAATCCTGACGCCACGCAGTATTGAGTGATGATTATCCAACTTTAACTTTAACATACTTTATTACACGCCACTTTTGGTATTATCTTTATTATTATTGAATTAAGTTATTTTGATTTATTCTGTAAGTAGGATTAAAAATAGAGGTACCAATGCCTTGATAATAGTGGTGTGATGCGAGAAATAGACAGTTTAAAATAATTTTTTCTTGTAGGTGCATGGTGCATACATGCACCTTATTCCCCTTGGATCACAGAACTGCAATGTTCTTTTATCAGGACCTCCAATATCTCAAATTTAACCTCCGATTAAATCAGGATGAGACCATATGATATTATCAAAGTTTTTTCTCCAATATTTTATAATTTTTTTAAATATAACTACGATATAAGATAGTTGAATTCAATATCTTAATTTAATCAAAAGAAGTCCTATGATTCTCACCAAATATTGCACATTACAGTATCTCATTTCATTAGGTTAAAGGTTTATATTCTATATTACAGTATCTCATTTCATTAGGTTAAAGGTTTATATTCCATATGAAAAAATTTATATTACTTGAATGAAAATCCCATGGATTAATGGTGAAGATATCATATCAAATCCTTTAAAAAATTCATATTTTTTTTTTTAAATTACATATCAAGATTTAATAGCTTTTTATAAATAAGTTTGTCACTTTTATTAAAAAAAATAAAATATATTCATATAAATGATTTATAGTTTTCAAGCTTACTCACATATTTATCTCTAAGAATTTTTATGATCACAGTTTCTTCTTTAGTACATGAAATAGAGAGAGTTGATTTAATGATTAAGAGCATGTACCCTCAGCAAAATACTTACTTTGTAATACTTTATATTAGTAATTATATCTTTTTAACATTTATCTTTTGGGGTATTGGTTCTTATGAGAAAAAGCTTCAAGAAATGATAAAGTAATTTAGGATTACTCCAAGTCCTATGTTTAGGCCGAAAACAGATGAAAAAGAACCAAACAAAATTATAGAGGTAATCCTTGTAGAAAACAAAATAGACTAAGAAATCCAAGAAGCTATTTTGGAGAAAAAACTGGATCCATTGAATAGGAACAGAAACACACAAAAACATATTAGCCAAAGTGGATTTGTCCAAGAAAATTTTAATCCCCTTCCCTTCTCCATGACTAAGTGTTGCTGTAATATTTTATATTTTAATAACATGGTCACGTATAATATAAGAATCATCAAATTTTATGATAGTTAAAATACTCATTAGTACTCCAATAAAAAATTTATCAATATTTTGGGGAGCATTTCTTTTTATAAACTTCATTTATTTAAACTTTTAGTTTTAGGCCGGGGTGGAGCTAGGGAACCAGGAGGGAAGACGGTCCATGACGTTTTAGATTTTTTTTATTATTATATAAAGTTATAATTAAATTATGAAATATATATCCTCTGGTCCATGTTTCGCCTCCTTGTTCTGCCCCTTCTCATAATATAGTATAAAAATATTATATATAAATTAAATTTAAATATAATTTTTTTAATTTAAAATAATCAAATATATAATCTTATATATAAAAGAAAATATTTTATCAGTTTTTATATTTGTATTATATATCTTTTTAATAAATATTATCAATTAAAAAAAATAAAAAGATATCAAAATAATCTTTTACATTATATATATTATATATATTAGAAAATTATAAAATATTAGAAACTAAAAGTTAAGAAATTCAAAATCAAAATTATATATAGATTAAATATAAAGAAAATCTCTTTAATTTAAAATAATCAAATATATAATCTTATATATATAAAAAAATATTTTATCAGTTTTTATATATATACTATATATCTTTTTAACAAATATCATTAATTAAATATTAAAATAATTTTTTATATCATATGTATATATTATATATACTATTATAGTATATTCACATGTGTAATATAATTTTTTTTATTTGTTATCAATTCTGTGGTTGTTTTAATATTTTATGATTTTCTATTTTGATTCGATGTTATATTAATAATTTTATTTATTATATTTATTTTTATATGATAATTAATTTTAATGTATATATATTAATTTTTTTAATTATTCCAACCAGACCCAATTTAACCCGGTCCAACCCGATCCGGCTTCCCATTTAAAATTCCGAGCTCCGCCTCTAGTTATATAGAAAGAGTTAATATTATTTGAATACTCATCCGCATGTACATAAGAATCAGCTTGTCTGATCTTTTCCAATTTTTATAATGAAAAAACAACTTCAAACTTCAAAAATAATAAACTTCTACATCTCAGCTCTGCAACTAAATATTCAATTCCAAAACTTGAAGTCCTGAATAAACCAGACTAACCCTACACCTATATTCTCGATGGCCACGGGTGACAACATATTGGAGTGTATACATATTATATTTCTAAATTAACCAAATTTTCAAGGACTATCAAATATTTTAAATCTTTTATTTTTTTTTATCATGTAATTCTGTTGGTTTATCAATCATCATGTCCAAATAATATATTGATGGCATAATAAATGTAAAAAGACAGAACAAAGAAGAGATTTGATATAAAACCTGTATTATGACCAACCAAAAATTGAACAAAATAAAACAATGAATCGACACAAGATCCTGTTATACTGCATAGCCAAGACTTTTTATATCTCAAACTAACTATGTGGAACAGCATCCACTCTTTTTAACGGCTGAGACATCATCTTTGGTTCCAACAACGATGGTTTCCCCTTTGGGCAGGGATGCTGCAGAAGGGTCATCCACTGTCTCAAGAGTTTTCCTACTCACAACATTGTATATCTGAGTCAGCACTTCTATGAAAGCATTGTCCACGTTCAAGGACTCAAGGGCAGAGGTTTCCATGAAGTATATGTTCTCTTTCTCTGCAAATTCTGTGGCTTCCTCAGTCGACACTGCCCGCAAATGTCGAAGATCTGCCTTGTTTCCCACCAGCATGACCACAACATATGCTTCTGTGTGATCCCGAAGTTCCTTCAACCATCTCTCCACGTTCTCAAACGTCACGTGTCGGGTTACATCGTACACAACCAAAGCACCAACTGCTCCTCGGTAATATGCACTTGTAATAGCACGATATCTATGGTAGGATAAACAAAAAAGGAGTTTAATTTTCATACAGCAGTCAGAAATCGTAGTTGGTATGCTTTAGTGAATTATCATAAGAAGAATGAGACTCATAAATATAGGGTTCAAGAATGGTCATATATGATTTATGTAGTTTAGATTAGCAAGTACAATGTGGTAGATGGAAAAAAACATTGCAACCATCACATTGCTAATGTGATGGTTGTAAAAGGCCTTTTAGTTATGAACTATATTTTATATAGACGGCATGATTCCTCCTACTCTCAGAATGTGTTGACCAAGATTCAATTGCAATATGTGTCTATACAGTACCATTCTTTTGGCACATGAAAATCAACCAAAGAATACTATTAAATCACACTTCATGATAGTAGTGGTAACATTTAACTACACTCCACGCATGCTTCTAAATAAGATATATCAAAAATTAGTATGATCATAGGACTGATCTAGCAACATTTAACTGGTCAATGACAGAGGACTCTCCCTCACTTCATTTCAAAAACTTGAGAAGTCATTTTCTCGTATAGATATTTTATTTACAAAGATTAATAACACGTGGAAATCAAATCACTTGTCTTCTTTTCCTTCAGAAAACATTGTCTTTCGGATTTTTGCAGTGAATTTTGCACGCATTCACTCATCTGATCATTTTAGAATTGTTGGATATAGATCGGATGACTAATATTTCATCTCGATAAATCAGCCTTATAATACACATTAGAAATTTGAGTTGTCCACTCTCGATCATCACAAATGCTTCACTATATGAATGCGTGCAAATTTGACTCCACGCATGTTATTTTTCAATTGAAAAGATAATGAAAGACACACGTGATCCAAATCCAAATCCATGCACGTTTCCTAAATAGAACAACAGATCCTGTCAGAAAAATACCCTGACAAATTGAACAAACAACAACTTCTTTAATTTCTTGAAAATCCTCCCTAACCAGCTATAGAACACGGTCAAATCAATCCTCAGTCCGTCGATCAGTGCCCTTATTATGAAGATCAAAATCAAGAATCCCACAAAGATCCCAGTGTTCAAATGCAAAACTAAGAGAACCCATCAAGATTAAATTGAAGCAAGAATGACATGCATATCAAGAATGCGAAAAAGTTGTAA
This sequence comes from Macrotyloma uniflorum, assembly GCA_016859785.1. NCBI lineage: Eukaryota > Viridiplantae > Streptophyta > Magnoliopsida > Fabales > Fabaceae > Macrotyloma > Macrotyloma uniflorum. The sequence goes on from BDMB01000014.1 coordinate 2,360,690, forward strand.
CCTTTCCTGGCCGGCGGTGTCCCAGATTTGTGCCTTGACAAGCTTGCTATCGACGGGGACGCTGCGGGTGGCGAATTCGACACCAATGGTGGATTTGGTCTCCAAACTGAACTCGTTTCGGGTGAATCGGGACAAGAGGTTGGACTTTCCGACGGCAGAGTCACCGATGAGGACGAGCTTGAACAAGTAGTCGTAGTCTTCGTCGGCACCCATTGAGTTTGGGTGAAGAAAAAGCAATGGATGGTGAAAGGAAGGAAATGGGTTGAAGGGAGTAAATGAGTGGGTTTATTATATGTTGCAAATTGTTGAGCATTGTGGTTGTAGCAGACACGGATAGAGAGAGAGAGAAAGAGAGAGAAGTATGTGTAGCGTGTACGAGGAAGGAAAGTATGGTTTGGCTGTTGGAGGGAGAAGTATTCAAAATGACTCTTCTCCTACTTTTATGATGATCAAACTAAAATTGTAATATCACTACATTCATCCAATGAGTACTTTTTTGATTTGTTTATCACAACTTGGACTCATTATAATAATAATTTATAGTAATTTTAAAAAATTTAAAAGCTCAAATTGTAAAAAATTACACGATAATGGCTCAATTAGAAAAATTAAAAGTACACAAACATAACTATTTTTATTAATTAATATAGTATATAGAAATTGATAAATATCTATAAAATAAGGATACATCTCTAATTTGTGATGGATAAAAGGAGAAAGTTCAGCCATCTTGTGGTATAATAATACTAAGTATTATGAACTGGTCGTAACTTTTGAATTCCAAATACTACTATTCTACATTGATTCATTCATCATAAAATATTCATCATTTTCATTTCACATTCAAGACGAAAAAGAAAGCTTAGCTAAGTCATTGATGTGCCACGAAAAACAGCTTGCAAGTTGAAATGCAAGTTCGTCACCATCACTTCCTCAACTTTCATTGCTTTACACTAATCGTATTTCTGAATCAGAGACTAATTCCTTTGGACGTAAAAATTATTATAATAATTTTTATCTTTTTAACCAAGTCTTGTTTGTTTACGTAATTATATGTTTAAAGAATTCAATTATTTGCCACCTTCTTTAATAATAACAACCTTAAGTGAATAATTAACTAAAATTAACAGAGTTAGAATCATAGAATCAAATTATCAACTAAAAACAATTAAGATAGTAGAAATTAAAAAAAAAA